>JAPMUY010000830.1:0-140000 GCA_026901105.3 Galaxias olidus
AGTCAGAAAACATTCTTGAAGTTGGGCACTTCAATCAAGAAAATATATATTTAGGAATGGTTTCATCTATTGTAAATTATTATTAAGATAATGCAGTAAAACCACAAATGTAACTGAAAATCATAACCCCATGTTCAAGTTTCTTAGATTGACCAGCTTTCCTCTGGCTCAAGTCAGATGATGTACATCCAGTTGGAGAGTGGCATGTGTTAATGTAATAAGCAGCAGAACCTTTGGCCATAATCATAAAAAACATTACTTTTCCTTCTGCACCAGCTCCACCCAATGTGCAAGGAAAATTAACATGTAACTATATGAGACAAGTGTAACTCTGGAGTGGACCAAGTTGAATGAAAAATACACTTACGTTTTGGAACTATGTAACGGGACTGTGATGAACATCCCAGCAAAAGATGGAGATATAGTGACATTCACCGTCTCATTTCTCACTGCCGGGATTAAATATGACTGGACTCTGTACACTGTGATCCTTCCTGAGGACATCCAGAGCAGTGGAAAGAGTGTTACTGCAATCACATGTAAGTTCTATGATGACAGTTTGAAATAATCTGCATGCAAGTTTAAAAAACGTATTGTAATGGTCAAAAGATAAGTCAGAAAACATTCTTGAAGTTGGGCACTTCAATCAAGAAAATATATATTTAGGAATGGTTTCATCTGTTGTAAATTTGTATTAAGCTAATGCATTAAAAAAACACAAATGTAACTGAAAATCATAACCCCATGTTCAAGTTTCTTAGATTGACCAGCTTTCCTCTGGCTCAAGTCAGATGATGTACATCCAGTTGGAGAGTGGCATGTGTTAATGTAATAAGCAGCAGAACCTTTGGCCATAATCATAAAAAACATTACTTTTCCTTCTGCACCAGCTCCACCCAATGTAGAGAAAATTAATGTAACTTCACGCAACGAGACAAGTGTAACTCTGGAGTGGACCAAGTTGGAATGAAAAATACACTTTACGTTTTGGAATTATGTAACGGGACTGTGATGAACATCCCAGCAAAAGATGGAGATATAGTGACATTCACCGTCTCATTTCTCACTGCCGGGATTAAATATGACTGGACTCTTTACACTGTGATCCTTCCTGAGGACATCAGGAGTAGTGGATTTAATTTTGCTGCAATCACATGTAAGTCACTATGATGACAGTTTGAAATAATCTGCATGCAAGTTGAAAATCTTTTTACGTAACAGTCAAAACATAAGTCAGAAAACATTCTTGAAGTTGGGCACTTCAATCAAGAAAATATATATTTAGGAATGGTTTCATCTATTGTAAATTTGTATTAAGTTAATGCATTAAAAACACAAATTTAACTGATAATCATAACTCCATGTTCAAGTTTCTTAGATTGACCAGCTTTCCTCTGGCTCAAGTCAGATGATGTACATCCAGTTGGAGAGTAGCATGTGTTAATGTAATAAGCAGCAGAACCTTTGGCCATAATCATAAAAAACATAACTTTTCCTTCTGCACCAGCTCCACCCAATGTAGAGAAAATTAATGTAACTTCACGCAACGAGACAAGTGTAACTCTGGAGTGGACCAAGTTGAATGAAAACTACACTTACGTTTTGGAATTATGTAACGGGACTGTGATGAACATCTCAGCAAAAGATGGAGATATAGTGACCTTCACCGTCTCATTTCTCACTGCCGGGATTAAATATGACTGGACTCTTTACACTGTGATCCTTCCTGAGGACATCAAGAGCAGTGGAAAGAGTGTTACTGCAATCACATGTAAGTTCTATGATGACAGTTTTAAATAATCTGCATGCAAGTGTAGGGTTTCTGGTTCACTACTTATGTGTAAACTACTCTTTATCAATTTTGTAGATTATCAATTAATTCATAAATTAATATTATAATCGATCAATTTGATATTAAATAATTAAGGGGGCACCACCCAAAGATTTAAGCTTATTGCATGGCTCGATGGGAAACCAGGTCTGATTTGGCATTAATTTAATAAGTAGGCCTAGTTGAAGTTTTAATCTCAATTCTGAAGTAGTGACGTTCTAAGTTACGAGAATAAATGATTGTATGGAAACGAAGATATGACACAGCTGGGATTGGTTGCAAAGCAATTCTATTTATTTACTAGTCTAAAACACATGAAAATTACAGTACTACAAAGAATGACTAAATGATGACATTAATAAACTAAAGTGGTTAGTAGCTAAACATACACAGTATGACAGTTCAAATATTGATAAATTATGGTAAGCATAACACATCAGAAATTATCTAAGTTTTAGCATCCAACGCTCAACGTATGAAAAGCATGGGTTACGTTACTGTGAGAAGAAAGGCGGAGCTGTGGCTCAAGGATTGGTTTTATTAGCTTGCTGTTGCGGCTGGAGCCAATTTGAGAAGTCCGTGGTTCCTTTGGTAAAGTTCTGAAAGTTAGTTCCTTGTTTGAATAAACATGGAAAAGCAACGTGGGTTTGGTCTTCTTTGACGTGTTAATCGTGCGCTGGTTCAGTTTGAAAGTGTGCAAGGTTTTCCGGCCTTGTAGTGAGGAAAAGGCCTAAAATCCTTTGTCAAAGAGTTGCTTGTAGACACGTGGTCAAAGAATAAGGTTGGGTGCAATTTTTATCAACCCGTGTAACGCAGGGCGGCCTTCCCAGGTTACGTGTGGATCTTAAAAAGCCAGGTTCCCTGGATGAGAACTCTATTTATAGTTTGAGAGGGGGTTTCCAAAAGGTGGCTGAGGTCACCTGATTGGCCACTGGTCAGGGACTAGAGGTGTAAATTATCTCACTGAATCAGATCAGGGTTTTCAGCTTGATTAGCTCAAATCATTTTCTTTCTATTTATATCTGTATGCTAAGAATATGTTCTATATAAACGTTTGCAAAGTTTACAAAATATCATGGTGGACATTTGGATACCAAACATGACTAGGCTAATTATGTTAGTTAGCTTAGTAAAACAATACAAAATATATAATTATTACAAAATACAAACAATTGATGTTACAATTTCTTCTCATTGTCAATGTCCAGTAATTTAATTGATTGTTCCTTTGCGACAGTTTCTTAATCCCAATTCATAAATCCTTAGAGTAGCAGTTGGAATTGCTGGAATAGAGTTAAGGTTTTATGACCCTTTGTGTTGAGAGACCATGCTTTGATTCTCTGGAATGAGGGGGATGGTTTGAGGATTGGTTTCCCTACACAAGTTTAAAAAACGTATTGTAACGGTCAAAAGATAAGTCAGAAAACATTCTTGAAGTTGGGCACTTCAATCAAGAAAATATATATTTAGGAATGGTTTCATCTGTTGTAAATTTGTATTAAGCTAATGCATTAAAAAAACACAAGTGTAACTGATAATCATAACTCCATGTTCAAGTTTCTTAGATTGACCAGCTTTCCTCTGGCTCAAGTCAGATGATGTACATCCAGTTGGAGAGTAGCATGTGTTAATGTAATAAGCAGCAGAACCTTTGGCCATAATCATAAAAAACATTACTTTTCCTTCTGCACCAGCTCCACCCAATGTAGAGAAAATTAATGTAACTTCACGCAACGAGACAAGTGTAACTCTGGAGTGGACCAAGTTGAATGAAAAATACACTTACGTTTTGGAATTATGTAACGGGACTGTGATGAACATCCCAGCAAAAGATGGAGATATAGTGACATTCACCGTCTCATTTCTCACTGCCGGGATTAAATATGACTGGACTCTTTACACTGTGATCCTTCCTGAGGACATCCAGAGCAGTGGAAAGACTGTTACTGCAATCACATGTAAGTTCTATGATGACAGTTTGAAATAATCTGCATGCAAGTTTAAAAAACGTATTGTAACAGTCAAAAGATAAGTCAGAAAACATTCTTGAAGTTGGGCACTTCAATCAAGAAAATATATATTTAGGAATGGTTTCATCTGTTGTAAATTTGTATTAAGCTAATGCATTAAAAAAACACAAGTGTAACTGATAATCATAACTCCATGTTCAAGTTTCTTAGATTGACCAGCTTTCCTCTGGCTCAAGTCAGATGATGTAAATCCAGTTGGAGAGTAGCATGTGTTAATGTAATAAGCAGCAGAACCTTTGGCCATAATCATAAAAAACATTACTTTTCCTTCTGCACCAGCTCCACCCAATGTAGAGAAAATTAATGTAACTTCACGCAACGAGACAAGTGTAACTCTGGAGTGGAGCAATTTGATTGGAAACTACACTTACGTTTTGGAATTATGTAACGGGACTGTGATGAACATCTCAGCAAAAGATGGAGATATAGTGACATTCACCGTCTCATTTCTCACTGCCGGGATTAAATATGACTGGAATCTTTACACTGTGATCCTTCCTGAGGACATCAGGAGCAGTGGAAAGAGTGTTACTGCAATCACAAGTATGTCACCATTCTGAATTTATTTTATAGCGTTATTCACATTTCAAAATTGGCTTTTAATAGCAAATAAAAAGTCAGGGTGTATTCATGAAACTGGGCCCTTTCACCAAATTCATGTTCAAGAATGGAGTCATGTTCTGTTTAATTTCATTGTGCTATTGCACTAAAACCAGAAATATAACTGAAAATCATTGGACAGTTTGCCGTAGGTTCAAGTGTCGTAGATTGACCATCTAGCCATCCAGTTGGAGAGTTACATGGGTTACTGTAGTAAGCAGAAGAGCCAGAGTTTGTACAGTAATATTAAATTATGCTTTTCCTTCTGCACCAGCTCCATCCGATGTTACCAAAGTTGAAATTACTTCACGCACCGAGACAAGTGTAACTCTGGAGTGGAGCACAACGACTGAAATCTCCGTTTTGGATTTTAATAACGGGACTGAGATGAACATCACAAGACAACATGAACGTAGATCAGTGACTTTCCCCATCCACTCTCTGACTGTCGGGACTAAATATGACTGGACTGTCTTTTCTGTGATTTTTCCTGAGCACATTAGGAGTAAGGGATTTAATTTTACTGCGATCACAAGTAAGTGATTTTCCCGAAATGAGCTACTTTCCCAAAATTCCTATTTAAGAATGGTGTCATGTTTTGTCTTATTTCATTTGAGATTAAAACCACAGGTGTAACGAGAAAATCTTTAGTAAACTGTCAAAGTTGGAAAGTATTAAGTGGCTTAACAAGTAGACACATTTAAATGTCTTGTTTTGTCTTGTGTACCCGTTATTTATTGTTGTTGATGTGGATGTAACTTCATGCACCAAATCAAATCAAATCAAATGTATTTGTATAGCACAAAGTCATGGACAAAGGTAGTTCAATGTGCTTTACACAAAGCAAGCAGAAACATACAAGGAAGAAACAAAAGACCAATAAATAAATAAAAAAACAATTGTAATAAGAAAAACAATTGCTCTGAAGTACAATTCAACAAAGGCAATAAATAACATAGATATTTTTCATCTGTATTCAAAGTAGTCTTGGTAATCACCAAAACCAGTTAAACTGTGCAGTGGAACACATAAAAACAAATTAAAACATGAATAATAACAGGTGAAGAGATGCCTGACAGTAATATAAGAAAATGTGGGCTTTGTACATTATGTTCCTTCTCCTAGCTTAACTAGTGTTAAAATAATACATTTAAATAAGTTTAGGGAAATGTTGATCATTTGCTGTTTTTGACCCACAGAAATATACTGTAATGATTTGTCTTGGAAAACCACAAACTCATCTATCCAGGCTGAGTCAATCCAAGGCATATTCACCAACGCAACAGCTACAAATACATCGGGTACAGGTCTTAACAGTCCTGGAGATGGAATGGTATCATTTACTGACCTGTACCCCGGATCCTCCTATGAAGTGACCCTTTGGTATGGAACACTTCAACAGTGTAAAATAACACTGACCTTGGGTGAGTCCCATTCTTGCATTGGAAAAATAAAATGCTTCTCTTTCAATTGTATATTCTATTTAGTTAATGTTTTAAGGAATAGGTCATGAAAAATAAATGTGTTATCAGTTATTATACCCTTGTTAATGAGTACTAGTTTTGTGGGAATGACAATGGACAAGATTAATTAATCTGATACTGGCTATATAAAACAAAAGCATGAAGCAGCAGTTTCAATGTGTTTTAAAATATTTTACACAATTTTTTTAACATATCCCTTTAACTAACAGTTCCTTACCTGTAGCCATGTTCAAAATGATTTAGCATCACTTCCTTCTAATTGACCATGTTAATTTAGTCCCTCCAGACCTGTCAGCCCCAGACTGTGTCTATGCGTTTGCTGGATATGGCATAGCTCTTACCTGGACTCAACCACATGGTGTTTGGACTGCTATGGAACTAAATGTGACTGGAAATCTTCCCCAAATGGAGACGGGAAATGGACAGTTGGTGACACAAATATCTGGTGTCAAACCTGCCAAAACATATCAAATAAACGTGGCCTTGCTCTCTGGGACCCTGAAGAGTAATGTTCTCACCTTTAGTTGCCCCACTGATCCAAGAGGTGAGAGAAAAAAAGGCAACACACTTTCCCCATTCATGAAAGGAGTGCATGTCCACATCGAAATGTATGCTGAACTTATGTTGATCATAAAAAATAAAAAGACATTGACTTAATAGTTATGTTACACACATATATTGTCAAATATTTTTTTTTAAAGAGCAAGACATGTCGACCCAAAACATTTGGGTGCACAGTTTGACAGAATGACAATTTAATAATGTACATGGGTGCATTTGTAAGAATCACTACAATTAAAAACAATTAAAGAATTTGAGTTTGAAAAAAAATCATTTGATTAATTTTAGCTAATAGTTAATAGTTCAGTCGAATTATTTGCAGTGCAACTAATCCTGCTTTTATTTCTTCTAGGGGTGATTGCAGGGTCTGTGATGGCTGTATTGATACTCTGTGTCATGATTTGTTTGGTTCTTCTTCTTTGGCGCTGGAAGCCAGAGATGCTCAGGTCAGTGCATCTCAACAATCGATGGCTGAATAGGAACCCATGATTGAACACATGATTAATAAGCATTTTTTGTTTCTACACCAGGAAGCCAAAGTTATTTGGGCTCTCCAAACTATCCAGTGACAAATTCAAGTATGTATGAGTATATATGTACAGTACAGTTTTGTTTGTATTCAGAGTGCTTTCCCCAACGTACGGCATCTTTGGTCAAATGCCCTCTTACAAAACATAAGTCCATCACAGGAGTTCTTTTGACTCAGGAAATTACCTGTCAGAACTGCTTAAGCTAACAAAGTGACAGCTAGATATTTGGAACGTAAAACTGATCCAATAACTAGTATATCTGTCTCATTAATATGGACAGACACCCTACACTCTGTTTTTTCACATGTAAATGTGTCAATGCAATATGACAGTGGGTAGCACAGTACAATTAACCGTTTGTGAAGGCAGCCTTGTCAGCATTCATATAAACAATAGTACTACATGTAAAATATCAAACCTTTCCAGAGCCATTCCTCAGAGTAAGTTTCCAGAGCACTTCAATCTGATGAGTGCCGACCAAAATAGAGGATTCAGCGAAGAATATGAGGTAAGAAATAACAATGCATTGTCTTTCCTTGGGTGGTGGTGGCCCTATGATCACAAAGGATGGTGTCCATCCCCTTTCAGTGTTTTGTTCTGCTTGATTGGACTGTTCAGACAGTCGTGAAGTATTTCTGTTGCAGGACTTTTTTTCTGTCGGCGGAGAGCAGACGCATAAGGCAGCCGATGACAACAAGGCTAAGAATCGATTCACCAATGTGTATCCTTGTAGGTTTGGCTATTTAATAACAACACCAGTTACTATGTTCGCTTATGTTTTTCCTACAGCAGTCTATTCTGTGACATTTTTAGGTAAACTGCATTTATTCCATTCTGATGATGACCTGTCTACAATAATGAATACAATCTAAAAGATTTTATTTCAAACTTTTATCTTTGTGGTAATGATGACTGGTGTATAGATGACTGGTGTCGTGTCAAGCTTACCTCGCTAAATTCTGACGTGAACTCTGACTACATAAATGCCAGTTACATTCCAGTAAGTTCTCAAACATATGTATCAGAAACGTTTACAACAATTCAAATTTTCTTCCTCCTAAAAAAAGAAGGATTTGTTTTCAATGAACCAACTAGTAAGGGTTGATTTATTGTGAACTCTAATTTCAGTTTAAAGTAACTTATCTTTATGTCAACTTCAAATCAACAGTTTCTAAAGTCACTTTGATCTTATAGTGATAATATGCAGTGCAACAAACTAAATCAACATGCCAAATCAAATACCAAATGTATGGATATATTTTTTGTCATGCATTTATGCATATTGTAAGTACAAAGGCAATTCAAAAATGTTGCTAACTTTAATGTGCTCTGCCTGTCTCAGGGTTACAGCAGGAACAGAGAGTATATTGCTGCCCAGGGTCCTCTGCCTTCTACAGTCAATGACTTCTGGCGAATGATCTGGGAACAAAGGGTAAAGGGTGTAGTTATGGTAACCAACTGCACAGAAGGAGGACGGGTGAGTTGAGATAAAAAAAATAACAATTTGATAACAGCTGATTCTCTAAGTCTGTGGGGGGTCAGCCCTGTGTTCACTTAGCACCTATGTTGAGGGGATATAGGGCCTAATTTGGATGTGAAAAAATCATAGCTGCTCCGGGAATATAGGGCTGAGGGAACATAGCTCCTGTTATATTGTAGATACCTTGACTACCTTTTGAACAAAGTACTGCTTGTATGGAAATCTGCATGTGCCTTCTTGGTAGTAGAAACCTTTCTAGGCTGGTTTCTTATCTTCTGTTTAGATCTCATATTTCTTCATGTCGAGCTTGCAATACATTTGTACTATTGCAATGTATTTATCTTCTGAAACATACAGTTGTCTATTTTTCCCTAAAAAACAATCGTTCTTTCCCGTTCTTAGACAAAGTGTGAGCGCTACTGGCCTTTAGATTACACTCCTTGCCAGTATGAAGATCTGTTGGTTACAGTCAAATCTGAGCAGATAGATTTGAACTGGACACTTCGCGAGTTTGGAGTAAAAAATGTAAGCATGCATTCATATCTTGTCTGTGGCTTCGGTAATTTCCCAAAACAAATCAGAACTTTAGCTAAGCTGAATGTGTGCTACTAAATCCTGCACTAGAATGTCAATTAACCATATAGACATAGGACAATATATATGTTTTTGATTGAACCCCCTAAAAAACATGACAAAAAATAAAGTCTTGGATAAGTGTGTCCATCTGTTTAGTGTGTGCTAATGCTGGAACCATCTTACAGAGGGAAACCTTGGAGGAGCGCACAGTTAAACATTTCCACTTCACGGCCTGGCCAGATCACGGAGTCCCTGATGGAACAGAAGCTCTGATCCAGTTCAGAGGGCTGATCAGAGAGCACAGGGAGAGTGACGGTACTGGGTCGCCCACCGTAGTCCACTGCAGGTACACTCCTCTGGCAGATTGCAACTTGGTACCAGCATTACTTGTTCAGGATTACTTCAGCAAACTGGTGGTCTGGATTCTTTAGTAAATAGTATAAATTCACAAAACCAATGCCCTATATCAAAAGAATGTTCTACTTGATATTATAAGCGATATCATTCATTCTTTGCGGTATCTGTATGTTGTTTGTCAGCGCTGGTGTCGGCCGGACAGGCACCATAATTGCTCTGGATGTGGTGCTCCAGCAGCTGGATAGAGAGCGAGCTGTGGACATTTCTGCATTTGTACACAAGATGAGACTGAGCCGGCCAATTATGGTTCAGACAGAGGTAAACAACTCCACCAGGATAAACCCTGTTGACCACCATACTTGAATAACTGCCGTTTAATCCCGTGTCCAATGAATCAGGCTTTTTATTATCATCAGGCACTCATTTTGTAATTTTTCTATTTCTAGTCCCAGTATGTCTTTCTACACCAATGCATCATGGATATACTGGAGCCGAAACAGAAGATTGAAGAAAATCTATATGAGAACACTGACCTCATATATGCTAATGCAGATGCTCTGAGGGAGTTTAAATCAGCAATAACAAGTGTTTAAAGACAAAATCATTAAAAAGCAGAAAATACATTGATATTCACTCATTTATTATTGATATGCACCATTTTATAATGGATGCCCATTTGATATCCTGTATGATAGTATGTAACTAATTTATTATGTGCCTAAATGCGCTTAGATTGTACCAAATTGAATTTCAATCAGTTTGTTTTGGTTAATTTAGAAAACAGGTTTTACACATACCCTGCTCTCATGATGTCCAATGGCTCAGGTTGCTGTTGCCTGTTATTGGTTATGATAAATGTATAGTATTCTAAAGAAACAAGTTATAATACTTCTTAACATTGTTGTTGAATTGTATGCCATAAGAGGTATTACTATTGTAAATATGTATAGCTTTTCTAAAGTCGAATTAAGAGTATAATTATGTTAACTATAATGGAAATAAAATACAAACTCCATGGGCATGTGTTTATAATTGCTTAAGAAAAAAGGTTTATAATGTAAACTATAACAATGTTAGTCGGGAGATGGTGGTCTTTAAGTTTAAAAGATCAACAACTTAAAAACCGTATCATGGATGTATACATGCACAGATTGAGTAGGGATGGCAGCTTTGTTAGTTGTCACTTCAGTACAGTTTCTTAAATAATATATTTGACTTGTTCCCAGAGATACATATTAGAACCTTGCAACCTGCAAAAAGCCAACCTCCAAGTCTTGAATACCAATTCAAGGGCCACCAGTTGAACTTATTAAATCGATTAATTCTAAATCTAGTGAGCTATATTTAACAACACATGTAGCAAAAGTACAAAAACTATATTTTATTCCAAATACATAAAATAGTATACAAATTCTGTTGCGACGATAAATATCCATACTATGATTGTCAACTCATTGTTTACCTTTGAAGCCCCTCTAAAAGGGCTTAGCCCATATGGTTTGCCTCATCCTTTACAAAGCTGTTAGCATGGCTGAAGTACTTTCGAATTAGTTGTTCTCTGGCTTCTACTCCTACAGAAGTGTTTGTCATTGTCCTTTGGTACTGTGCCCCTAGATCCACAGGCTCCAACATATCTGGAAGGGGAAGAGATGGGACAGAGAACTTTTTCGCAATGTTGTGAAGCACACAACAGGCTCTGATGATGTCCGCTTGTTTATCAAGGCAGTCTTGCTGAGCAGCACCCAGCTGCGTCAAGCACTTAAAACGTAATTTCAAGGAGTTAAGTGTATATTGAATCACAGAATGGATCTTGGCATGGGCTTCATTGAAGCGACAGTCAGGAATTCCTCCAGGTATTGATACAGAGGTCAAGACATGCTGGCTTAAGTCGTAGCCTTTTCCACCTTCAGGGGACACAAAGCAAGTCTTAGATTAAACAAAAGCTTTGTAGTTGGGCTTTGTTGTTGTCAAACAGCTACTGTTAATGTCCTAGTAAAAATTATAATTCTACGAGTAATGATGACAAAAAGACATTTCAATTTACTTGAAGGTGTAGATGTAGGTGACATTCCCCTTTTTGCGCCAACTTTTGTCTTTATTTGGCCCGAAATACACCTACCATAAAGTTTGCATCCCCTAACAGTGGGTGAAAATCAAACTTCCTCCTTTAATGTATTTGACTAATAACTTACCAATAAACCAATATGATCCATGATATTCACGTTCTATTTCCTCTCCTTTCACAGATGACTCCCAAATTATTTGAGCTGATGTGCTGCCCACATAGCACCTATCTACACTCATAAAGTTTCCATTGCAATCACATATTACTTGGGCCATTACCGAAGTGTAACCCAAGCCGTTCTGAAAAGGTACTCTGCGACTGTCTTTGCTAGAGGTTTTGACCTTGAAATGGGCACATGCCAAGACTCCCAGCACTTGCGGAATTCCGCACATCATCTCAATTTTATGTGCTACATTGTATCTGTCGTCACGAGTAATTGGAAAAGTGATAAATTGGTCTAGCATGTCGGTCAATATTTTGGAAACAATACTAATGACTTCTGGCGTATCATGGAATTTGATTCCAACTTTTTCATGTATGGCCAACGACAAAATACCATTTGCATAGTAGTCTAGTGCAACCATCACTGCGATATTCAACAACTCCGGTTTGATCTTATACGTGTGCTTCTTTACGGCTAGGCGGATGCAGTCCATAATGAAATTGATGCACGGCCTTGTAAGGTGGAACTTCTCAAACAAGGCTTCGTCATCGAAATCGTCGAATACATTCCTCGTCTCGCTCATATCATCTGAAAGATGATCTTGAACAGCAAACCAAACAGCCGGGGCAAAAGCCATATTTGTAAAGTTATGTTATGCAACGACGAGAAAACTTGGAACGGTTGACAGCTGTCGGTGCGACCATCTCCGTTACCACGGCAAGATGTTTTGTTTTCAGTAGGCTTCATATCCTTGTTTTTTCTTCTTCATCTTTTGATTTTGCGACTGATTTTACTTTGCTGCCACCCACAGGACGAACCGTAACCTCCTACTCTTAGTTCAGCCAACATCCTGGGTTAAAGGAGGAGGAAACGTTCTACAGCTTAAGGCAAATTTATTTTACACCCAAGCAGTCCCGATCTCAAACCCCTCCTGAATAAAATCGACATTTTCTTGATATCCTTCATACATTACATAATTAGATGTTCCATTGCTTACCTTCCACATTCATCACAAAGGTGAAGGGTCTGTTACCCTATCACCAATCCACAATGACCTCACCTTAATCTTCTAAACTTCAATGTGCTTCCTCCCATTTGTTCAAATTGTTTTTGGAGTCTGAACAGAAAACTAATGTCAAGGGTTTACCAGCACCACTACTTCTTTCATATCTTTAGGAGGTTACCAGCTTTGGTTTCTCCTACTGGCTTTCTCACTTAGCAGGAAATAACTACTATTAATGTCAGCCTGAATAATCATAAAACACAATGGGGTACAGTACAAAATAACAATCTTTATTAGTCAAGCATATAAATAAATAAATAAATGGTTAATAAAATAGGTGAGGAGAGCGACAACCAATTTGGACGGCCAGTCATGCCAAGACAGCCAATTCCGGTCTCAATGAAGGTAGTCTGCAGGGATGACAAAGTTTCCCTCAACTCTGGTCTGAGGGTACGAAGTGTGGAGATGGGTTTGGCATCGCAAGACTACAATGAAGGTACACAGGGCTAGACTGTAGCTTAAAGCACAGCTCTAAACACGGCACACTGACACCCTCTAGTTAAGGCATACTACTGAACACGGCACACGGACACCCTCTAGTTAAGGCATACTACTGAACACGGCACACGGACACCCTCCAAACAAGAGGCACTGCAATATATCACCCCCAACATAGAACGGCAATCCACCCCTTGCAAAGTGAAAGCGTACGGATGTCCCGCCAATGGCTCGCAGCTACCCCACCCTCACCTGTATTCGCTCCCCACCCTCGATTACAAACATTTCAAAATACAGGATATTATAATATAATCCTTATGCCATACTCCAACAAATTATACCCCCCCGACAAAATAAGATATTAGTAATATATTTATCCAGATTTGAATGATATTTTTTTGGTAGTTTTTCTTCTGTGACTGAAAATACATCTGTCCACTCCAGTGGTCGTTACGCTCCAAAGGGTATATTCTGCCATATTGGGCCTAGTCATTACAGTACATTACAGTGTAATTACTTATACCCCTAACATATACTAAACACATAGTTCTTATGTGTGTTCCTACCATTTGCTCTTTGTAAATGACAAAAAAACATGTTTTTTCCGAGTTCCATTTAATCACTTACTACAGTTGATGCATGGTTTCTACCAAAGTAGACAACTATATATTGGAAAAAGGTTATTGGCATGATTTTTCACTTGTTTAAAAGTAAAAACAAACATTAAAAAAATTATTTAAACGTACTTATTAACTACTGACGACCTGCTCTATTGCTGTTGCCAAGCACTTTAGTACCTGATATGTGGAAGAAAACAGAGTCTTCAGGTTCTTTTAGTAAGCAATTTAATCAGAATTAATCACAACACAAGCGTTGACAATGGAAATATAACTCGTTTGTCAATGGACCCTCCGATTCCAACCGCTACCTAAGATAAGAGTCCTGTCCAAGGACTTCCACAGAATACTTAGGCAACAACATGTTCCTGGCTTAGTATAAACAGGTGATAGTGATGAAGGAATTGGGTGAAACCATCATACATTCAGCCATTATGAACGACCAGACATGGTGGTGCCAATCATATTCTTAAATAGGATTAAGATGATTATATCACTACAATAACTAATGGTAATCAATAAACAATAATTGTGCAAATCATTATATAGAAATATATGATTATTTGAACATATACAAGTGTGCACAATTGCAACTAAAAATCTTTAGTCAACGTTCAAAGATGAAAGTATCACGTGGTTTTGCAAGCAGAAAAACTACAGACTTGAGATTTCGGGAGAGTGTGTTTTTTTCTTTTTACTGTTAAAGGATAAAGAACAGTTATTATAAAGGGAAAAACATCAAACATACATCATTTTGTGCAATCTGAGCAAAGGAATTAACATTTGCCTTAACAGTAAAACATTTCTTATTTTTTATGTTTAATTAAAAATTGATACTTGGTTTTTCAGAATCGATACAGTATTGCTTAGCATAATAGCGCGACATTCAAGTGAATAGATCTTTTCTTACACCCCTAATTGAAAGGGCAGCCTGTTTATAATGAATTTCCTACTGTATTCTGTTTGTCAGCAACCCCTGATAAACCCCTGAGACCATAGGCTTCCTAAATACGAATACTTTTTACTTTTGATACTTAAGTATTTTTAAAAGCAGGTACATTTGTATGTACATATTGAATATATTGACTCAATTTGAAATAACTATCAGACAATAACTTTGAACGTATCATACTTCGAGTCCCAGTATGTCTTCCTGCAACAATAAGTGATGGATTCTCTGTAGCCAAATCTAATGGTTGAAGAGCCTTTCGATGAGAACCTAGACCATATATAAACTAATGCAGATCCACTGAGACAGTGTCAATCAGCAAGTGTTTATGACTTAAGCTGAATTCTATTCAGACAGGTTTAGATATACACACCCATTTTACACATTTTCAAATGCTTTCATGATAATTCATGTGATTGTAGTTTATAATGAGCCACAATGCATGTGCTCAGATGATGCAAAATGAAATGCCGTCAATAAGTTTGTTTTGGATACCTTAATGTATAGGCATTTTGATGATAGATGAAGATATGTGGAGCTCAGCCCAGACTTCTGAACAATGTTTTTATAAGAATTCGTTATTAGCCCATGAAGGCTAGCAAAAATACATGTCTCATTAGCTGTCATTAATCACTTGCTGTTGCTGTCACTATAACAGAATAAATACATATAAATAGAAGAAAATGCTGAGAAAGGGCCTACTGAACCTTTTGAACTGAACACTCAAAAGAGCTGTTAAAACAGAAAGCAGCATTTAGGGTTGCACATGTTACAGTATTACAACACATCAAAGTAACAATAATTTGTTTGATGAAGTCCAATTAGTTTTTAGCTACTCGAGAAAAGTGCAGGGACTAGACACAGAAAAAAAAACCCACGCTCTAACAATTACGAGACTGTAAAGAGCCCAAGGATGTGTACAATACCCTTTGAGTGCTGTAGCCACATGAAAAGACTACATTAATTGAGGTTTAAGACAGTATGATTAGGACATTAACCCTTGTGTGTGTTCAGGTCTCTGGGACCCGTTTTGAATGTTTACTAAAAGAAAAATAAGTAATGGATATTACTCATATAGACTCATTGGCCTTGGCTAATGTTTTATGAGGAACATGAGAGCAAATTTTCCATGTGTGCACACTTTGCACCCCCTACACATTTAAATTACATACGTGGTGTTTTTGGATACTAGCGGCGGAAATGAGTTTCCTCCGGAGGGTGGCTGGCATCTCCCTTAGGGATAGGGTGAGAAGTTCAGCCATTCGTGAGGGACTCGGAGTAGAGCCACTGCTTCTTTGCGTAGAAAGGAGCCAGTTGAGGTGGTTCGGGCATCTAGTAAGGATGCCACCTGGCCGCCTCCCTAGGGAGGTGTTCCAGGCACGTCCAGCTTGGCGGAGGCTGCGGGGCAGACCTAGGACCAGGTGGAGGGATTATATCTCCACACTGGCCTGGGAACGCCTTGGAATCCCCCAGTCAGAGCTGGTTAATGTGGCCCGGGAAAGGGAAGTTTGGGATGCCCTGCTGGAACTGCTACCTCCGTGACCCAACCCCAGACAAAGCGGATGAAGATGATGATGATGATGACGTGGTGTTTTTGGGTCCAGTGGACCCGAGGGTACTACAAGTGTTGGAATTGTAGGTAAAAACAAGTAAATTTGGTAAAAATGAAAGAAACAGGTTTGTTTTGTACCCTTGCCATGTCTTCCTCTGGCCACCTGTTAAGTTTTTTTTACATACATTATTATGGCTGTAAACCCAACAATGTTGTGGGTAAATCAGACCTGCAAACACTGTGTGAGAAAACAGAAACACAAACACCATCTCTTATCTCAAAACACCAACAGCACTTACATTGATAAAAACGATCTGGCAGTGGTAAATGACAAATATAAACCATATATTCATAAATTGCTTTTCTTTGAGATAAAGTCGACATCTGTGAAGTATTTTTACATAAAATGTTATGTCTATAGTTAAAACCCCAAAAATGTCGTGGGTCCATCAGAAACAGAAATACGAACAACACACAAGTGTTTATAGTTGTTCATTAATGTACATCCTGAACTTTGTATTTAAGGATACATGCTAGATGTGTAAACAAATTGTTTCATTGCTTTGGATTTTGGAGTCTGAAGAATTGTTTTCATTATTTTTATTATTCTATTTCTCAATGCAGCGGCAACCGACTGAGACCAGGTCTCTTTTCCAGCAGTGCCCTGTTTAAAGGCAGAATATATAAATTACAAAAACTAAAACTAAACTAAAACTAATAAAAGAAATTAAAAAAATTATATGTTACAATATATATAATAATAACAATAACACTTTTCAACTCCCAAATCCTCCAATACAAGTTTACAGTGCATCCGGAAAGTATTCATACCCCTTCACTTTTTCCACATTTTATTATGTTACAGCCTAATTCCAAAATGGATTAAATTAAAAAAAATTCTCAACATTCTACATACAATACCGCATAATGACCAAGTGATAAAAGTTTTTTAGAATTTTTTGCAAATGTATTAAAAATAAAAAAATTCAATATCACATGTACATAAATCACACCCTTTGCTGTGACGCTCAAAATTGAGCTCAGGTGCATCCCGTTTCCACTGATCATCCTTGAGATGTTTCTACAACTTGATTGGAGTCCACCTGTGGTAAATTCAATTGATTGGACATGATTTGGAAAGGCACACACCTGTTTATATAAGGTCCCACAGTTGACAGTGCATGTCAGAGCACAAACCAAGTTATGAAGTCCAAGGAATTGTCTGTAGACCTCCGAGACAGGATTGTATCGAGGCACAGATCTGGGGAAGGGTACAAAAAAACGTCTGCAGCAGTGAAGGTCCCAACGAGCACAGTGGTCTCCATCATTCGCAAATGGAAGAAGTTTGGAACCACCAGGACTCTTCCTAGAGCTGGCCCCCCGGCCAAACTGAGCAATCGGGGGAGAAGGGCCTTGGTCAGGGAGGTGACCAAGAACCCGATGGTCACTCTGACAGAGCTCCAGTGTTCCTCTGTGGAGATGGGAGAACCTTCCAGAAGGACAACCATCTCTGCTGCACTCCACCAATCAGACCTTTATGGTAGAGTGACCAGACGGAAGCCACTCCTCAGTAAAAGGCACATGACAGCCCGCATGGAGTTTGCCAAAAGGCACCTAAAGGACTCTCAGACCATGAGAAACCAAATTCTCTGGTCTGATGAAACCAAGATTGAACTCTTTGGCCTGAATGCCAAGCGTCATGTCTGGAGAAAACCAGGCACTGCTCATCACCTGGCCAATACCATCCCTACAGTGAAGCATGGTGGTGGCAGCATCATGCTGTGGGGGTGTTTTTCAGCAGCAGGAACTGGGAGACTAGTCAGGATCAAGGGAAAGATGAATGCAGCAATGTACAGAGAGATCCTTAATGAAAACCTGCTCCAGAGCGTTCTGGACCTCAGACTGGGGCGAAGGTTGACCTTCCAACCGGACAACAACCCTAAGCACACAGCCAAGATAACAAAAGAGTGGCTTTGGGACAAGTCTGTGAATGTCCCTGAGTGGCCCAGCCAGAGCCCAGACTTGAACCTGATTGAACATCTTTGGAGAGATCTGAAAATGGCTGTGCACCGACGCTCCCCATCCAACCTGATGGAGCTTGAGACGATCTGCAAAGAAGAATTGGAGAAACTACCCCAAAATAGGTGTGGCAAGCTTGTAGCATCATACTCAAGAAGACTTGAGGCTGTAATTGCTGCCTAAGGTGCTTCAACAATGTATTGCGTAAAGGGTGTGAATACTTATGTACATGTGATATTTTATTTTTTTATTTTTAATATATTTGCAACTAATTCTAAAAAACGTTTTTCACTTTGTCATTATGCGGTATTGTGTGTAGAATGTTGAGGAATTTTTTTATTAAATCCATTTTGGAATTAGGCTGTAACATAATAAAATGTGGAAAAAGTGAAGGGGCATGAATACTTTCCGGATGCACTGTAAATTCTTCAACAGAAACAAACTGCTCTAATTAAAATTCCTGTTTAACCTTGTTCCATTTATCCTGTTGTGGCTCATCATGTGTGAGCAACGTGTATTAATCAATTTATGTATTTTTCTTCATACATAAGGCAATACAACGCTGTAAAATAAAATCCTGTTGTTTTTACGGAAAAAACCTGGCAGCTGTGGTTGCCAGAATACATCTGTAAAAGCTATACCGTGAACTGTTAACAGCTTTACAGAATAACCTGTACATTTTGCGGTTAAAATCTGTTGAAAATTACATTTCAAACAGACATATCCTGTTATATTGTTTAACTGTGAAAGTGTCATCCGTTAACTGTCCTTTTACGTGATTTTCCATAAATATGTCATGATCAGGTAAAGGTTCTTTATACATCAGTCTAACAGATACAAAGGTCTTAGCAACTTGTTCAGTTCATAGGTAGTGACTTGGGCATTTATTTAACTTTTACAGACTTCTGCTGTGAACAAAACTGCAAGGGGATAAAAATGTGGGAACTGACATACTCATTCAAGGTGACCCTAATGTAAACTGGCATTATTAACTAAATTAAGAAGCAATAATAGCTACCAGAACAACCCAAAAGAATGGGCAGAAATATCTGTCATTAACAACAGTAATACAACAAATTCTATTATAAATGCACCCCCTGGTGCATGCTGGGATGGCCCTGCCCCCGGGACGCTACAGAATTAATTAACTGACATAAAACATTATTTTAACACTGACATTTTATAATTTTTACTTTATTGTATTGCTTTTTGTTTTACAATATTTATGTGTTTAAAATACAATAATCTGTTTATTATGCAACGTAATAAGATTCCTTTGACATATTTTTACCTTAAAATAAACAGTTGTGTTTGGTTCAGTCTTTTAAAAAATATTACTGTAAATTAAACACTGATTCATTGTTCATCTATTTACACTTTTTCAATGTCATGATTTAACAGCATTTCACTTTCAAATTCACTGACATTTTTTACAGTGAAGGCAAGAGGTTGTGGAACAGTATTGGTTTCTGTAATCACCTTATTATTACAACATAATGCAATATAACCCATGTAGTCCACATGAGGTGTTTGAAGAGGGAAATTTACACATGCAAGTATACAAAGAAATAGCAAATAAACCAGGAAGTGGAGGGAAAACCAAAGAAGGATAACCACAAAATTAGAATAGCTTTCCTTAGTGACTGGAAATACAGGTATCTATGGAAATTAGGTTGCCTATCTATGAATCATACCTTGATGTCACTTTTTTAGTCACTACAAATAACATCTATATTTAGCCATAGTGGGATGTTGTTTGTTTCCTATTCCACAGAAGCTTTTCTGAGATAATAAGTCTAACACATGGAAGATTTCCCGAATAATTGTCTTATGAGCTCTTTTGACATGTTCACACAGCAAGAATTGAACTGAACAAAGCTTTGCTTCATTCAAAAATAATTATGCCACTTGAGTTTAAAGAAATAAGGCCAACATGGTGTATGGGTTGGTCCTGTTTTGTGACGGAAACATGACAAACCAAAATGAAACTCTAGAGTTAGATTTGTAGACCTGCCATTGATTTTGTTTCGTTACATTCCTTTGAGAACGGCTGTGTCCATAATATTTAGTTAGCTACAATGAGATTCCATATACTGTACCTCTCCTAAGCACTGGGTTGAGCAGACCTGCAGTACCTATGTTCGCCAAAGGAAGGTTCCCTGATTCGAACGGTGCATCCCTCCATGTGGACGGGTGGCATGATGCTGCCACCAACAGACCAACGGCATCCTTCTTGATCTGGGCTGTCTCCAAGGCGCAACCAGAGAATAAATTCTTCATGATCCGTGCATTCATTATTTTTGACAAGCAGGGGTATGATGACAGGCTCAAACACTATAAAGAAGATTTATTATTTCCCACTCTAAGCCAAGGTTTGTTTCAACACGTGAATGTGTCCATTGACCGTTTTTTCTTTTGCTTGGATTGGGTTCCTGCTGATAGATGTGTTGACGTTGATATTAGTTTGGTGTGTTGGAAGGCCTGAGGACTGTGCTTAACTTTCCTAATGAGATGTTGCACATTGCTTGATGTTCTGCATTTAAGCACCAGGCACAAACTGTGCATATCATGCACTTTAGAAGCCCTGTCATTTCATGGTCAATATCAGGCAAAATAGGCAAAAGTTTGAGTTAAAAACTTTACTCATAGTATGTCAGTTAATGCAAATGTATATGCCCATGTGTTGTTTGGATGCCTCCTATTTAAGGCGATCCCCTTAGGATCCCTGACACCTCTCCTTCCACTGCTCTCAAATAGCTTACCTGCTTCCTCCCATCCCCAACAATTCAATGTTCCCACCACATGACTATTGATGTCAGCCTCAGTCAAGGATGGGGGCCTGTAGTCAAAATGGTGTTTGTGCGTGTGTGCGTGCGAGAGACCATGTTTGGGCTATTAACGATTGAAAGAAATTGCAGTAGAGAAAAAACGAAAAGACTGACTGCTTTATGCTATGACAGGATGCTGGGTATATGATTTATTTTCTCAAATTAGAAAAAGATCTGAGCAGGGTTCAGCACCATCTTATATCATAAATTTGCCTCTATTTTCACCCGGGTCCTCCCACCCTCTCTCTTATTCTCTCATCCGCCCACATGTATCGTCTGTGGAAAAAGAATAGTGCAGAAGGTGACGTTCCTCCAAGGGAACATAGAGCGACAGAGAGAGGGAAACGTGCGCGCGAAGAATCAGGAAAAGAGAGGTGTCTACACAGGCAATACAAAATCTCCATTGACACTAAGAGGTAGAGACATAGAAAAAATTGAATAGTGGTAACACCGCGCGTGGAAGCGTAGAGACACTTAAAGGGCGACAATTATTTTTTGGCAATAACAAAGAGATGGGAGAGGGGCATTGAATTCGAGGAAAACATAAAAATCTAGTTGAAAGAAAATAGTACTGCTGTATGTTATAAGACAGACTAAAGCCTTGACATCAGCATGGTCATAAGCTATAAGTAATAAGCGGCAATAACGGTATCTTTAAGAGAATAGGAGACGCAAGCAATCCTTATTTAATCGGGAAAAGATCTTTTTAAACACAGCAAAAAAAACTGCATGGATATTATCTCAGAAAACATAGCAAAGAACAATCTTACAGAGAGAACTACGATTTGATTGATCTTTTTGGGTTAATGTGCGTGTTTTTGCACGCACAAGAAACGATCCCGAACCAAAAGCAAGTGAGTATTAACCGTGTGTGTTGTATTTTGGTTGTATTATAATTTGGTTCTTACACAGAAACCTTCGTTGTAGGCCAGCTCAAAAATACAGAGTCTACATTCAACAAGTATTGTTATATCCCTCTTGAACACTAAATTCTCCTGGAGCGTTAAATAATTCTCTGTAATATTCGGATGGACACTTTTCCATTGGCTAGAGTAGGATACCATGTTAAAAAAAACATTATAATCATTTAGCACACATTTCTGTTGCTCACCTAATCAGTTGACACTACAACAGTGAAAATCATACTCCAGCACCTTTTGACATTTACATTGAAATAAACCCTTATTTTTACCCCTAAACATAAAATCGAATATTGCTCATTGCACACAGGGTGGGTGTTTCCCCTATGTACCCTAGATCTGAACAGGTGTATGTCTCTTAAAGGGATGTGTGTTTTACTAAACATCTCTTGTGTGCTTGTCTGTTCTGCAGTGTCTGTGTATTTATTTGTGTGTGTGTTTATATTACATTTAGGTGTATGTATCTGTGACTCTGTTTGTATGCACTTGCTAAAAGTGAGACTGGTGAAATATGAAGGCCTGAAATATAGCTTTTACAAAAATGTATCCGATGAGGGGGCCTTGCATAAATATGTGAACAAAAAGGTTTAGAATAGAGGAGCAGAAATGGGGGGGGGGGGGGGGGGACGACATCTGTTTGGAAACACACAGGAAAGACGTGACATCAGCTACAGGAAGTCGACAACACCAGTTTAATGTCTAGACTAAGTCCCTCTTACATACTGTTTTGGTCGCACCATGAACACATCAGAGTCCTTGGTCCAGTTGATTCAGCCAGGACCACATCCTTGTTTCACCCCTATTGCCCAATGAAGATTGTTCATTAGAATCCTTCCCCTTCTATGCATGAGGATCACGTCTCCCTCTTTGGCGCAACAGACTTCAGTGTCTCCTCACACTCTTCCAAAGGACCTCTCTCTCTTGTTGTTCTTGCCTCCATTTGCTGTCTCGTGTCAGGCGCCCCCCCCCCCCCCCCCCCCCCCCCCCCCCATTAAATAAATCTACGGCGAGGTCTATTTATAGGTTCAGGGTAACCCGGTAACCACCTCACTCTGCACTGAGAAAAAAAAGAGAGAAAAGAAAAGCTCCCCAGAAGAGAGAGAGAGAGAGAGAGAGAGAGAGAGAGAGAGAGAGAGAAATAGAGAGAGAGAGAAAGAGAGAGAGAGAGAGAGAGAAAGAGAGAGAGAGAGGGCCAGCCATATGGCACTGGATGCAATGGCCATGAGGCTCAGTCTACTATCACAGAGACGAGGGCATTATTTTGGAGGACAGAGCTGAGGTTGTAACCAGATCATTGGCGAGCGCCCTTCCCTCCTCCTTCTCCTTCTGACTAACTCTGTCAATACCCCTCCTCATCTTCGGTCTCCCCTTGCTGCCCTGAGCACTCCCATCCCAGTGAAACGTATTGGTTATCTCATCCTGAGCACTCCCATTCCAGTGAAACGTATTGGTTATCTCATCCTGAGCACTCCCGTCCCAGTGAAACATGTTGGTTAAGAGTGCTCCCATCCCAGTGAAACGTATTGGTTAACTCATCCCCTCCAGTCAAGTCCATATCTCCAGCCCTTGACCTTCCCCCCTTAACCTCTAAGTGGTCTCTCGGCCCCGCGGTAACTTACAGCCCTGCCGTTTGAACTCCCATCCTCTGACACCCGCCTCTCCGTCCGCCATGTTTGTGTCAGGCTATTCTTTTCCTTTCCTCCTTCACACACTCCTTTCAGCAGCCTTGTCTGATCTGTCGTCCGCCACCGCCCAGTCCCTTGCTGTAATGGGCAGCCAGTTCAAAGGTCAGGGAGCACGTGTAGTAATGATTCTCCTCTGGCCCCCTCTGTTTGGCCCCAACGTCCCGCATCCCTTCACTGCCGCACGCTCATGGCCCTAATCATCCAGGAACGGCAGTATGATTAATTAGGATTGGACGGATTGGAAGGACCTGAGAGATAGACGGGGTTCACAGTTCAAACTCTTCAAGCCGTGATGCTAATTCTTCTAAAACCCCATGTTTCTTGACGCGGGGTATTAGTTACGTAGCAAAACATATATTAACCTTCATTTGTCTAATAATTGATTTTTTTGTGTGCAAAAGGTCTACACCTGTGCATATCCGTTGGCCTGTAAGTACCACGGGGAAATCAACATTTCCTTCAGACTCTTTCATCACCCTTTCCCTCACCAAGGAGTGCTACGACAGCCTTTCTTCACTCTACTCTGTAGCGAGCTGTTACCCAGCCTACCAGGTACCATGGTGGGATGTCACCTGTCAGAGAGGTGGCCGGAGAAATTAGCCCCCCACTCCCGTGGCTGTGAAGGCCTGGGGGACATGTGTGGGCTTTGGGGAGCTACACGTTTCACCCTGCCAGCCCTCACTGTGTGTCTATTCCTGAACAGGGCTCATGCATTAGTCACGGGCCGAGCCTGCTCACAGAGGGGGAGTGGAGAGCACAGGTTGCCTTCTGAAATGGACTCACCTGGAGGGCCAGAAAGAGAGAGATACAGTTGGGGAGAGATGAAGAGCATCTCGGGGCGGATTGATCACGGCCACCCCGGGGTCTTTGATGTTCTGCTACCTGTGGGTGGATATGACATATGAGGCGGCCGCCGACTGCCCACCCCCCCATACCCCGCCTCCTGCCCCCCCCCCCCCCCTCCCGAAACCCCCCAAGAGGTCTCCACTCGGTAGACGAGCTGATGTTTGTCTCCAGGAGAGTGACTATTCCCCCTCTAGGATGCGTCACTGCTTGGCTGTGTCAGGCTGGTCCCCTAACTACATCCTCTCCCCTCTTCCTCCCCGTTGCCTCAGCTCGCTCCTCTTTTCTCAACTAGCTCGAGTGAGTCACTTTTGTTTTCTCTGCACCTTCATTGTTCCTACCCACACAGACTCACCCTCTGTCTCTACCCCCCCCCCCCCCCCCCCCCACCCCACCCCTCCATCCCCCAATCCCCCATTCATGAAATGTCTACTGTCTCGCTAACCATCGGCCCATGCATGCGGTTCTGCCCTGCGTCCTCTCAGGAGAAGGCTTCCCAGCCCCACCATTGGGCTGGCGGAGGTAGTCGGAGGGGAGAGGACGCCGTGTGGTGACACCGCACTAAAAGGGGAGGTGACTGCAGTACTTTTGTGGCGCTGCAGTACCTCCCCTCCACCTGCGGGTGTCTCCTTCGCACTGGGGACCGTGTTCCAGGAGGTGGGGGGAACAGCGAGATGCCGTGTGGTTACATCCTTCGAGACAGCGGGTGGTGGTGGTGGAGTGTGTGTGTGTGTGTGTGTGTGTGTGTGTTGGTAGCCATCTCCACACGCACACATGCACACACACACACGCACGGACACAGACACAGACACAGACACAGACACAGACACAGACACAGACACGCGCACACGCACACGCACACGCACACACGCACGCACACACACACACACACACACACACACACTTGCGCACACGCACATGCACACACGCACACACACACACACACACACACACACACACACACACACGCACGCACACACAGACACACAGACACACACACACACACACACACACACACACAAACTCCCACCGGCTGCCCACCTTTTCCCTTGCATTTGCTAATCAGCTTAGCTGTACATATATGTCTGGCTCCATCCCCCCTCATTTAAATTTTTTTATTTTCCTTCCTTCCATCTTCCTCTGAACGCCCCCCCCCCTCTCTTTCTCCCAGACCCGCCATGAATCACCTCTAAATGTCTCTCTCCCTCCCTCCCTCCCTCCCTCTCTCTCTCTCTCTCTCTCTCTCTCTCTCCTCCTCTCACATTCAGGTGCCTGCCTTTACTGGCGGTACCCTAAATTCCTGCAGGATCTCTTCCCCTCTCTGTTTCCCTCGTCTTCGTTTCCTCTGTCTAACACCCCTCCGTCTCTTCAACAGCTCTTCTCCTCTTTCTCGTTCTCTAGCGTTTCCCCTCCCTGTTTTTCTACATTTGCCCCCCTCTTTTTTATCGCCTCAGTTTGTATTTTCCCCATCATTGTGCCTATAATTCCACCCTCTCCTCCGTACCGCCCCTCCCCTCACACATCTCTCACGTCACACCCTCTCCCTCCCCTCCTGCCTCGTCCTTCTTTTTTCCCCCGTCTTTTTTTCTCTCTCCTCCCACCACACTCCTACTCTACCCCACTCCCTCTCTCTCTCTCTCTCTCTCGGTTTCTCTCTTCCTGCTCGTGATTGGTAAAGGTCTTTGCCTTTTCTGCCAACCCAGTGGTGGGTATGTTCCGCATAGTCAGCACTCCTCCACAGATTCCTCTCCGCCGCTCTCTTTCTCCCTCTGCGCTCCCCCCCCCCCCCCTCTCCGTCTCCCTCTCTTGCTAGCGCGTGCTCTCCTCCTGCTTGTTTCTGCTGCTGGTACCTCTCAGTCAATGCGTCCCATAGTCCCGGCCCCCTCCTCTCCTCCTCCCCTCCTCCCTCTCGCTGCAGTGTTTCTGCTAATATGTATTAGCGTCAGTGCCACCGCCGTGCACTCTCTCTCGCTCTATCTCTCTCTCTCTCGCTCTATCTCTCTCTCTCTCTCGCTCTATCTCTCTCTCTCTCGATCTATCTCTCTCTCTCGGCCACCTCCATCCATTTCTATCTCCCCGGCGCCTCGGACCCCTTCCCTATCCATTCCTCTCTCTGCGTTCATCATGGCTGAGCTTACGACGGTTCAGTCTCTTCTTCCAGAGGGTTGTTTTTTAGTATGCAGCGCAGCCAGGTGTGTAGGGAGGGGGAGGAACGGCAGCGATAGTAGGTAACAGTTGTGGCGCAGGACATGGTGGCCAAGGCAGGAAACGCTGCAAGGGAGAGTGGGGGGGGGGGGGGGGGGGGGGGGGGGGGGGCTGCTCTCAGCCCCCTGCTGTTTCCCCCTCATCTCTTTCAGTCGGCTTTAGTTGACGCACTCCTCCTCCTTTCTCCCTTCTTTTCGCTGCCACGCCGTCCCTGCCGGATCTCGAGCTCTCCCTCCATTTTTTCTCGCACTGCTCTCCCTTTACTTCAGTCTATAGGTGTCCCCTCTTCCTCCTCATCCTCCTCCTCCTCCTCCTCCTCCTCCTCTTCCTCCCCCAGCCTCTCGTCCCGTCTTTCTTTGAGCAGTCCCAGAGCCTTATGTGGCCAACGGGCCGAGCCCTGAGACGGGTCCACTTTCCACTCTACCCACCTGGAAACGCCATCATGCAGATTTACCTTGCTATAATATTATCCTTAAACTTTGTCTCCAGGTATTCTTGCTTTTCCCAAGTGGAACTCTGCTTATTTTCATCGTTCAATGAGGACTATTTTGTTTTTTATTTTAGATGTTTGGAGGGGTTGAAAATGACCCTGAGAGTTTTAGGGAACATCTATCCCTAACACTCGATGTATGCGTTAATTACAATGATACAATGAATAAGTGCTGACCACATGATTGCAGTACACACTGGCATTCAGCCGCAGTCAGAGACTTGTGGCTGACTGTTCATAAAATATGAATCACTCTCTAATGGGATGAAACTAGCGGGACGTTAAACTCACAAAGTCGAACACATCCCGTCAAGTCGTAAAGGGGCTATGTAAGGGAATAACTCATCACTAATGGCATTCGTATCATTCTTTAAGAAGTTTGCTGCCCTGGCCACACTTTTTCGAGGGGTCTTAACAGAACTACCCTGTCCTGTGCATTAGAAAGCCGCTGTCCAGGGTGCTGAAATCCTGTCCACTCAGAGTGCTGGAACGGCAAACAGCTCAACGCTGACTAGTCAACGCATCCACTTACTCTGCCCCCTGCCTGGCTTTGGAAAGAAGTGACTTTTTATATTTTCTAGCAATGTATGATTTTTGCATGTCAATTACGATTTAGAGATTAAACCGATCATTCCAACAACAGTTTTCACAACCTGAAGAGGGTCAGAGGTTTTTTTGATGAGTTAACAAATTCCGTGGCATTGCAGCAAAGAAGAGTTCCACCAAGGGTTGTGACTATAAGGACTACAAGGTGCAAATGTGATGCCTCAAGCATTCAAGTAGCTTGTGTTTGCCTTGAATTGTCTACATATTCATATAAAACTGGTCTAAGATCTGTTTTAAACTCTCAGTTAACCCCCATGCAGTAGTAGTCTCTGATTTTCAGCAGATCTTACCTGAGTGTGGTTTGCCTCTCCTTCTGTCCTCAAATAAAAAAAAGAATTACACAAAAGTTGAAGGCAGGAGTGCCAAAACAAAAGAGAAAAACACATCAAAAGAGATAACAAACTTTGACAGGACCCAAAAAGTTGTTTTTAGAAATCCAAAGAAAAGTGCACCTGAATAGTCTGAGGAACAGAATAGACAAGGTGGAAAAGTGAAATCAATAGAGTTGACCCCAAGTGAGAAAGGTTTGTTTTTGGGGGGGGAAGCAAAATAAGAAAAAGAAGATAACGCACAAGCCAAAAAAAGAAAGATGTCTGCATGCCAGTGAGAATGCAGCAAAAGATGAAGACAGAGAGAGAACGAGTGAAGAGAAAGAGAGGACAGGGGAGCAGAGGACTGGAAAAAGAGCGAGCGTAGACAGAGAAGGAGGAGAGGGAAGCCTTGATCCCCCTCAATGAAATGTGATCCCCTTATGCGGAATATGAGAGAGAGAGGATGTAGCGAGTTGGAGAGGGGGAGGGCCTGAGTGAGAGTGAGCGCGGGAGAGTGGGGGGGGGGGGGATGAGGAGAATGGGGGAAGGAAAGAAAGTGGCGTATTTCTTCGAATAGGAAAGAGGCTAGCTTCATAGGCATTGTGTATGCATGGGCAACTGAGTTGAGAGCAGCCCAACGCCCTCACCCCTACCCGCACCAAAGTGCATGGGACTGAGCAAAGGCAATGGGGACGTTCTGACCTATCTGGGAAAGGAGAGGGGGCGAATCACTCGCTTTCTACTGCAGCAAAATGCATTCACTTTTACAGCCCACTCTCTCTGCCTCCTTCCCTCGCTCTGTTTCCCTGCCCCCTTCTGTTATAGCAGGCTACGAGACTCTGGGACTGTGTAGGGACTCTAAGACCTGTGGTGCTCTAAGTGAGGCCATAAACATGCAGCACCCTCCCTCCTCTCTCTCTCTCTCTCTCTCTCTCTCTCTCTCTCTCTCTCTCTCTCTCTCTCTCTCTCTCTGTCTGTCTGTCTGTCTGTCTGTCTGTCTGTCTGTCTCTCTCTCTCTCTCCCGCTCAGGGTTCCACTCTTTCTCGTCCCCTTCGCCGTCCTGTAGACTTTGTCTGCGCCTGCATGTTTTTTACTCATGTCCATTTCTTTCCTTTCCAAGCATTCAACGAAACTGCAGATGTGCAGCCTGTCCCCCTCCCTGTGTTTCTCCCTCTATCTACCCTCCACCTACTCCCTGTGTTTCTCCCTCTATCTACCCTCCACCTACTCCCTGTGTTTCTCCCTCTATCTACCCTCCACCTACTCCATGTGTTTCTCCCTCTATCTACCCTCCACCTACTCTCTGTGTTTCTCCCTCTATCTACCCTCCACCTAACCCCAACCACGCGTCCTCTTATTTGGTCACACTTTCTCCTCACATTCACACACACGCTCACACACACAGTGCAGTGCAGAAGTGGAGAAACGGTGTGAAACAATCCAGTCTGGTATGTCGTTAACGCAAAGAAGGCAGGACTGCCGTTTGATTGTGTGTGTGTGTGTGTGTGTGTGTGTGTGTGTGTGTGTGTGTGTGTGTGTGTGTGTGTGTGTGTGTGTGTGTGTGTGTGTGTGTGTGTGTGTGTGCTTTTGTGTGTGGGAGTGCACGCATTCTCTGATGGACTGATCAGGGAGATCTAAGTCCGAACACTGCACTCATGGGAGGTAATTAGGACACACACACACACTCACACACATACCAAAATCTGCGCCACCTTCTGTCCAAAATATTTTTTGGAAGAAGATGAGGGAAGCAAGAGAGATGCAATGTGCATCCCCCTGTTTGTTAACTTATACCCCTTTCCTTCTCTGTACCTCTTTCACTCATTTCAATTCCCTGCTCTTATCTCTCTCCTTCCCTTCTGACACACACACACACACACACACACACACACACACACACACACACACACACACACACACACACACACACACACACACACACACCATCTTCTCTCCGTCTCCCCTATTGGGTACCCAGGCAGAAAGCAGTGGGGGCGGGGGTTTGCTCAGCATGTGCTAGTCTCCTAGTGGCCTAATTAGAGGCAGTATTTGAATGAACAGTGAATTGAGCATCAACTGGATCAATTTCAGAGTTGTAGAGCTCCCTTCCCGACAGTGCCAAGAATAACAACCGTGGTTTAAGAAGAACATGTGAAGGAAAACATAAATGTTTTCATGCAAAACATGAACAAATCAATGACATGCTGTTATGGATTCGTGACATTGCACAAGCCCTACACAATCTATTCTTTAACATTTTGGGGGAGACTGTTACTGGACTAACTAACAGATATGTCTGATGTGGGATATGATATTGCCATGTCAACGATTGGCAGCATGTTGAGCTGTGCATGTGGTGCTGACATGAGGATCCCACATTTGGACCTGAATCCGTGTCCACCTGTTTAGGCCACCTGTTTGTTGATTTCACAACACCCCTATGAGTGCATGGCTATGATTCTAATGAAGAACCTGTGTTAAAGCAACTCTCCTTTCAACTGCATCCTTCATTTCCATTCAATCGAAGCATCTGCAGCCTCTTTACAAGGTCATGCAATGTCCTTGCAATAAGAAAGTGCTTAATGAATTTGTGGTTTAAAACAAATACGTCTTATTTTATGATGAATTACTCATGTTTTATCCATCTACCTTTCCTTTTGCTAAAATGCTTCCCTCTTCTCTCCCTGCAGACTCCTCCTCCCTCCTCCTCTCTCCGTTTTCTCTGCTCCTCTCCCTCCCCCGGTCCTCTATGCTCAGTTCGGTGTGTGTATCCTCTTATAAAGGGCGCAAGGGTGGGAACAAGTCGTCCAACAAAGCATGTTACAGCGCAGACATGACTTGTCCGTCGGAAAGCGAGAAAATCGTGATAAACTGCGGGGGGGTGCGGCATGAAACATACCGAAGCACCCTTAAAACGCTGCCCGGTACCCGTTTATCATGGCTTACCGAGCCGGACGCAGTCAGTAATTTCGATTACGACCCTAAAATCGACGAGTTCTTCTTCGATCGCCACCCGTCAGTCTTTTCCTTCATCCTCAACTATTACCGCACGGGGAAGTTGCACTGTCCGAATGATGTGTGCGGTCCACTTTTTGAAGAGGAGCTGGCGTTCTGGGGCATCGATGAGACGGACGTGGAGGCATGTTGCTGGATGAATTACCGGCAACACAGAGATGCTGAGGAGGCTTTGGACAGTTTTGAGAATCCTGAACCAGACGCGCCAGAGGACGACCCCGCGCTGTGCGGAGCAGATGGGGACTTGAAAAGACTGTGCATGCAGGAGGACGCGAGGAAAGCAGGCTGGTGGAAAACCTGGCAGCCCAAAATATGGGCTCTTTTTGAAGACCCATATTCTTCAAAATATGCCCGGGTGAGTTGTTCTGTTTCCAAAAGTAATGAACTTGTTACGCATTCCAAATGTGCCATGGTGTACACTCTCTGAGCCACTATATGTTCGGAAATGTAGAAATGTTGTTGCTATAGGCTCTCGCCCGTTTATCAATGAATACGCTGTATTTCTCGGCTGTTCTCTTTTTTCTTTTCACTGCAGCCCACCTTCTGTAAAGGCTGTGTCAGCCTGGACTTTGCTTGTGTTAAGTGACAGAATATAGACTCACGGATAATGAATAATTGATGCTGATACCAGTAGAAAAATTGAAAATGGTATAGCTTCTATAGAACACCACAATTCCAGATGGCAGGCTACTGGTTGATAAGGTGTTCTAAATAAGGATATCAGTCAGTGTCTTGAACGCATATTGGCTAGTGTAATTCAAATAGCCCATCAGTTCAGTGGTTTATAGTTATTATCATTTTTTATCACATTACTGGCTGTCCTGAACAGGTTTCCAGTGCCTATGGCTGGCACAAAATGCAGCATTTGCTGTGTCTCTTGCATCCAAACGCCTTCATTAGCTCATATTTGTCTGTTTATGATGCACATAAACGTGCCGTCTTTTCAGGTTTCCGTTTTATTTATTGGGCACTTAACTGAAGAGGCTTATACACCCCCCAGCAACAGTACAGAGGGGTCTGGTTTTCTGTTTGCCCTTGGTGAACCTCTTTTGTTGAGGACTTGTGTTTTCAAGTTCCAAATGTGTATATTTGTGTATATATATATATATATATATATATATATATATATATATATATATATATATATATATATATATATATATATACTATTAACAACCTTTTATTCAAACAACTGCCTATTTTACTTTCCATATGTAATGTTAGCCTGAATTATTGAGAGATATTAACCAAGCTTTTCCCCTTTGACAATTTCCTTTGCAAGTGCAGAAGTCTAGTATAATAATAAATACATAATAAAAGTAACTAGGATTTAAAAGAAATCCTGTGAAACATTCACTCATACAGATATTTAAAGGACCATATGCTTTGTTTACATGTTTATCAATTTACTGTAGCGAAAATGTGAGTGGTTGATGTTTTTTTCTTAAAACATGACCTTGCTACATATTCCATGCACGTTCTGAACACATGCACTGCAGTGCATGTTATCCCGGTTACGAGAGCGATATAACTGAATCATACTATAATGTATCTGCTGTGAGAATACATGGAGACACAATCAACAGCACAGTACAGCTAAAGCAAAGTCAGCATACCATACAGTACAGTGTCACTGTCCACTACAATAATGACCCCTGTGCTGCTAACATAGTGAGAACATTATAGATACATCAACGCTTCAGGGAGAAGGCCGCATACAGACCACTCAGTGAGAAAGGAAACATGGCATTCCACAATAAGAACATGAATAAACGTTGGAATTCAATATAATTATAATTGATAAATTTGCAACTGTCATTATTAATATTGGACAGTACGTAAAAAAGCAAAGCTAAATACAGTACATGTCTGACAATTATATCCAAGTGAACAGCATCTCTCTTTCTCTCTCTCTCTCTCTCTCTCTCTCTCTTTCATACACACACACACACACACACACACACACACACACACACACACACACAAACACGCATCAATCTATATCTGGTTCTAGGCAGCTGTCCATGCTCCAATATCTGGTCTCCCCACAGGAAGAGAGCTATGTGTCAGCCAGAGAGAGATAGATAGATGTAGATGGGGATGTAGATGTAGAGGGATCAGGTCACCCAATCCCTCCCCTGGCTCCCACTGGATTTTGGGTAAGGTAACCGGAAGTACTGTGATGACTGCCGTTCTCACCTAAGACTGCACCAACTGGATCAATTCCCAACCGCCAGTTTCCCCAGACCGCGAGGTCATGTGTCTGCTCAGGCTTCTGGAGGAGCTGCCTTGGTTGGAACGGCACAGTTTTTTCTTGGCCAAAAATTATGGCTTTATGAAGATGTGTGGGGACAGAATTATGGGATTTAGAGATAGAAACCCTGTGCAACCTTGTGGAATTCGTCCGGGGTCAAATGGACGTGCCTTTGGGATGGTCCACAGGCTACTAGTGAACGAAGTCAGCCTCCCATTGAGACCCTAACTGGAGGAGCCATGATAAGTCCTCCCGTGTGTTATGTAACCCGCCGTGCAAATCAATAAGTGGTGTTTTCAATGGACCTCAAACGTCTTCCCTCCTCATTCACCCCGCTGCATGTTTCTGTACTGGCTGTACACTCCAGTCCTTCAGGGCTATGTGGAGCAGAGAGAGGGCACTTACAGTACAGCGGGTGTCGTCGCCCAGGCTATTTGGGGGTTGAGAGTAGCCCCATTTCCCTCCACACGTTTAATGTGCCAGAACTATATGGCAGACAGTGTGGTGACCCAAATCACTTGCTGTCTTTCCCGGTTCTTTTTCTGCAGCTTAGAGCACTCTTGTCTTTCTCTCTCTCTCTCACTCGTGTCTCACCTTTTCCCTCTGTCTCTCTTTATAAATCCTGAGGCACGGTCCATCAAGACCCAGTTCTATCCAGGAGAGTCAGTAATGCATAGAAAGAGGGGAGCGAGAGTGGGGGGGCTAATGTAAAAGAGAAGGGAGCCTGTGGTGTAATGGAGGAGTGCGCAGAGAGAGACAGAGAGGAGAGCACCAGAGAGAGACAGAGAGGGGAGCACCAGAGAGAGACAGAGAGGGGAGCACCAGAGAGACAGAGAGGGGAGCACCAGAGAGAGACAGAGAGGAGAGCACCAGAGAGACAGAGAGGGGAGCACCAGAGAGACAGAGAGGAGAGCACCAGAGAGAGACAGAGAGGGGAGCACCAGAGAGAGACAGAGAGGGGAGCACCAGAGAGACAGAGAGGGGAGCGCCAGAGAGAGACAGAGAGGGGAGCACCAGAGAGACAGAGAGGGGAGCGCCAGAGAGAGACAGAGAGGGGAGCACCAGAGAGACAGAGAGGGGAGCGCCAGAGAGACAGAGAGGGGAGCACCAGAGAGAGACAGAGAGGAGAGCACCAGAGAGAGACAGAGAGGGGAGCACCCAGAGAGACAGAGAGGAGAGAGCGCCAGAGAGACAGAGAGGGGAGCACCAGAGAGAGACAGAGAGGGGAGCACCAGAGAGACAGAGAGGGGAGCACCAGAGAGACAGAGAGGGGAGCACCAGAGAGACAGAGAGGGGAGCACCAGAGAGAGACAGAGAGGGGAGCACCAGAGAGAGAGACAGAGAGGGTTCTAGGTGCCGACGAGAAAGGACACCGAGAGGGAGACGAAGAGAGAGGGAGAGACGGACAGAGAGACAGAGATGGATGGAAGTCAGTGAGAGGGCTGTGCGTTATGGGAAGAAAGAACGTGAGACAGAGGGCAGATGAAAGGCTGGGGAGAGAGGGAGACAGATACGGAGATGTGGAAACAGAGTTAGACAGGAGAGCCAGGGAGAAATGCAGAGCTTCCGACGGACAGACAAAGAGAGAGCAAGACAGTGAAGGAGGGGGAGAGAGAGAGAGAGAGAGAGAGAGAGAGAGAGAGAGAGAGAGATAAATCAAAAAAGAGAGAAATATAAATATGATCAGGGTCGTTTTTGGGGCGTTTTATTTGTGGTGCCGGGGTGTGCTGATGAGGAGCGTTTGTACCTGCTTTGCCTCGACGCTCGGGCAGTTTTTTTCCCTCCGTGCTTGATCGCAGGGGTCTAGCTCGTGGGTATATCGTAGCGCTACACTCACAGGCGCTGGTGTCGGTGCTGGCTTTTCTGCTGCAGTAGACACGGCAGAGAAAGGAGGGGGTGCACTAGAGGAAAAAAACTGATAGAAAGGGGGATGCGAGAGAAGGAGAGGGAATGCAACAGAAACATAGTCGACCGAGAGTGCCGAGAGAAATACAGCGACAGGGAGAGGAAGGAAAAGCGAGGTGTATGTCCGAGGATGGAAAACGGGAATGGGGATGGGAGAAAGATCAAAGGAGTAGCGATGGAGGAGTGGGGGATACAGAGAGAGGGGGAGCACGATGGAGAGAGAGAGAGAGAGAGAGACAGTGGATGGGGGTCGGGGCTCTTGTCTTAATGTCTTCGATCAGCCACGGTGGCTCTAGCGATCCAATCTAGCCTCTCCTCCTCTTTCTCCTTAGCTGCCTATTGATTGATATTTCATTGATTATTTTCTGTCTTGTTCTGCGTTTAAAAAAGAAGCCCTCGTTCGGCCGATAGCCCCCTCAAAGCCGGAGCATGTTCAGGTCTGATCGCTCCTCTTCAGTGCCATCGAGTGATTATACAACCATTATCCTCCTGACTTGTCTCATGCGGGCATATGACTTGGTTTGGATAAGGTTGGCTTTATATACGTGGCATGAGTTTTCTCTATGGGTTGTCCCTGGGTGACATTGAGTTTTGCAGTGGGGTTGTCAATAGTGGCACGGTTTGGTCGCCAGCTTTACATACTTCATCCCATATATATATATATATATATATATATATATATATATATATATATATATATATATATATATATATATATATATATATATATATACAGTTTATATACAAGCATAATTTAGTTTAATTTAACCCCTGTTTACCTCAATCTTTTGGGTTTGGAGTCACAGACTTATTTGCTTTGTAAAACTGAAACGAAGGAGAAAGTGCTCTTATGTAAAATGCAAGATCATAATTTTTTCCCGATCAATTTTAATGTACTTTAAGCTTCCTGTGCGCTGATTGATAGGCAGCGTGCTAAAATGCTGCATAAGCTTTACGGAAAATGGACAATGGAATGTCTGCCTTTGCCCCTCCTTGAATATTCTTTTTTGTCTCTGGGTTATAGAATTTACACAAATTTTCACTTTCTTCCTATCATACCTATAACTTGCCCCACTGCCTCGCTATCAGTCTTTTCTGTGTACTAACACAAATTCTTCAAAATGCTAACTTACAAATCAATGCCCCTAACCTAAATTTAAAGGTATAGCCATTCAAGGTAGGTTTGAATTCTCATCCAGGAAGGTGTCGTGCCACACCGCCCATGTTATCCCCGACTCGCTGTGTGGTTGCGGGACTCTATATTTGTTCTGGAGGCACCAGAGCGTCTTGGCTAGTGTGCTGAGTGAAGGTCACATCCCATGGTTCATTGTTTGTTGTTGTTTTCCAGCGTGTTCCGTTGTGCTGTCATAAACAAAAATATCTCACCGGGCCGACACAGAGCAGGTCGTCACCGGGCAGAATAGGATGGATCCTGAGAAATTACCAAGAAGTGTAGTGATAGGCTGTTCCATATACAGTCCTGATATTAGGGCAAAAGGAAAACCCTTAAGTTCAAGACAGGGTAGGGGTGAAGTTGCCATTTTGGGTGGCATAAAAATCGTCCTTGAGATTGCGGAGAGGTTGAGCGCTCAATGCGGTGGAAGCGTGTAGAATATCTTGACAGACGGAAATCGGGTGGTTGAGATATCCAAATTGCTGTGAAGTCTGAAGGTAACGTTGTCCTTTTCAAGCAGGCACCCAGCGGATGACATATATCTTTACTGGGTCACTTCTAAATTAGTGTGGAGTTGTGGGTTTCTCCCGTGCCTCTTGGGCAGGCACCTTCATCTCCTGTCTGGGCTGGAGGAACTCTGTTTTGGAGACTGTCTGGGAGTCCCAGTCCCAGTCGGGACGCTTCACTACTCTCCGCTCGTTCCCAAAGGTTGGCTCCTGTACTCTCCGTGATGTCACATTTGACACATTTGAGCGGGGACAGAGTCGATGCCTTTCTCATGAAAGGGCCACGGCTAACGCCAAAACAGACGCTGACCCCTCAAGATAGCCGCCTGAACCATGGGGGTAGGTCAGGCTGGTCCCCCTAAGACTCAGACAAAGAAGGCTTTAGTCTCCGTTGTTTGAGTCACCACTGCAGGTAGGGGTGTCACCAGCGGAGTTGCTCTCCTCTGGCCATTTTGATGGGCGATGTCTGAGTCAATAGAAGGGCTGTTTTAAGTGCTTTGTAGAATTTGGGGGCCCATTAACCTTCAATAGCACTTTCTGGGTGTTTCCTGCTGGAACGGGACCGTTCACAGCCGCACATCTGGCTTCCATTCTTATCCCCCTCCCCCCAGAGGGACGTCCCACTGAAAACAGCAGAAGAGGAAAGGAGAGGGCCTGTGCTCTAGCCCTCCGTGGGACAGTGGTGGTGCTCCACGTCTCTGTGGCTGCTCGTGTGACCACCGGACAGATGAACCACTCCAGACCACCTGTTCCCGTTGGGAGACATCCCTGTGGCTGCGGCGGCCCTGTGGTCGGCTGATGGTGGAGCCTTGGTCCAGGCGTTCCGCCCTCCTTGGGGAGCATGGTGGTGCCAGTCCAGTCTCTGACGGCGCATCGTGTGTCAGCAAGGTACTGGTGGTGAGAGCGCCACGCGCCAACTGGCCTCTTTCTGTGCTTCCCTTGGACATTTCACCGTGGCCCTCTCGATCCTCGCGGACGACACGGTGTGCCTTCTCGTGTGTGCCCTTGGCAACACAAAGCCCCCGTGTTTTGCGCAGCAGGCCGTAACCCTATCTCAGTGTGTTGTGAATCCTCGTGCTGAAAAGCCCACGTGATGACACGCAAAACGAGACCATTGGCCCAACAGTCACACATGGATCAATTGAAACACTTGGACAGACACACAGACGGGGTGCGGTGGTGCTTTTCACCTCTCCCTACCTGCAGTAACAGGTGTCACGTGTCAAACTGTCCAATTACCAACGGTGGGATGGATGGCCCCCCTCTCCCCTCTAATTGCGGTACCCACTTGCTCTCACTCTCTCCTCCTTCTGTCTTTCTTCCGTTTTGGACGCGTCTCTGCGCTGACTCAGCGCCCATGGCATGCCACAGTGCAGCCTGCCAGTGGGAAGGGGAGCAGCCCTTGGACTCTTCCGCTCTCCTGCTCGTGAGAGGGAAAGGGGGTTGGACAGGGGCGCGGCCGGAGAGCTTGGATGGTGCCAGAGCCCGTTACGGTGGCGGGACGCTGAATCCTCTAAAGGGACCGGTCTGGGCAAAACAACAATGGGACAGAGATGGAGGGAGGGAAGGGGGTTGGGAAAATCCCAGTGTGCTGAGTTCTGTGTGTTGCACACGCAAACACATTGTGCTTCTGTGCACACATCCGTCCACGTAAATCAACGGACAAACCCTCACAGCGCCCAGCCTCTCCATTAGCACATGCTTTTATGCGGGCGTTTGTAAACACATGCTCGACACCCGGCCACAGGCATTCCACTTTAGCTGCCGCCCACCTCTGCACATGACAAAGCCGCGCGGCCTGTATTCACCTGGGGCCATTAGCCTTTACACTGTACGCGTGTCCGCTCATAAAGCATCCCACTGGCGCCAGCACTCCCAGGGCGCGCATCAATCGCTCCCACACAGCGCCACACTTAACCCCTTACGCCACGCTCTCCCTGGCCCGCTTCGCACACGGCAAATTGGCTGCTCAGCACGGTGGTGTGGAGGTACCCACATCTATGAAGTTATTTTGTATATAGTATGAAGTGTAACCGTATCGATACCGGTAACTTGTATATAATATAGTTACCAGTATCTATAACTGTAACTTGAATATACTATAGTATATAGCAATAGTAGTAATATAGTATAATGTGTCTATACCCATAACCAGTATATAGCGTTGACTAGCCGGTATGTGTTGTTGGTATAGTATCTCAACCCTCTCAGTTTGGCTGACTACTGTGGTGGGAGAGCGCTAAAGAGAACCTTAAAGCACACTCCCCTTTGAACCTTGGAGACAGACTCTAATGCGTGCTAATGCAGTCTGAGCTGACTGAGCCCGGTGGAATAAAACTTAACGTTTTATAAGGTTATATGTACATATGTACGCAAAATCCTCTGTACTGCAATGTAGGGAAGTAGATTTATTGAAAACAATTCTCAAACAATATTAATAAGGTTTTAACACTCTATAACACGTAACATGTTAGCTTTAACCTTCATAGCATTCGTACTAGGTTAGCGCCGCTATCCCCGCGTGCGGTGGCTTGGTGCATTCTGGTAACCCTTGGTGTGTATGCATGACTGCTCCAGTGACGCTCCTGTGCCTCTCCCCTCGCCCGGTGGCACTTAAACAGTCAGGCCGGATCCCCCGCTCGCTCCCTATGAAAACGACATTGGAGCGCTAGGACGAGTCCTGTGTGGCCATCTGCTCTGGAACAACAGTTGCTCCCTGGTCCCTCCTCCTCCTCCTGCTGCTCCCCGTGGAAGGAGTGGCGGTGGAGAGGTGGGGGCACAGCCCGTGCACCAGTGAAGATCTGCTTTAAAGGGAACACCTGTAGGGGAAGAGCTCTGTCTCTCTGTACGGCTATGGAGAAACAAACGGGCAGGGGTCGGGAACGTGACAGCGCCCGGAAAAACACGCGGGCCAACGAGGAGGAAAAGCTGAACGTGAAACACTTTAAAGAAACCGTAGACGGAGCGAGGATTCTGACAGAACCGAGTCTGTGAGAGGATTTGGTGTGGACGGCTGTAGATCAACTCCCCGTCCTTGACCAGGCAAGGAGGTCCTCATTGTTCAGGGTCACCCTTTTAGAACATGTTCGCCTCTAGGTTGGTGGTTTGAAACCACTTGGTGTCTTCATTTGTTTTAGAGGGCCTGGAGGGAAAAGAAGCTTGAGGGTTCGGGAACTCTGTTGTCCTTGACAGCTAGTGAACCTGCGAGAATCTGCAGTGGGTGTGTGTGTGTGTGTGTGTGTCCGATGACTTTCCTCTTTCTCTAACAAAGCATTTTTATCCGTTAGGAAAAGCTCTTAGTCAGATGAAGGACAGATACGGAGAGGCAGAGATTGAAAGAAAAAGAGAGCGCCAGATAGAAAGGGAGAGATAGTCCGTGACAGAGCGAGGGAGAGGAGCGAAGGAGGAGGAGGAGGAGGCCGAAGCAGGCACTTGGTCATCACAGCTAATAGAATAGGGGCTGCTTTCAGCCCCGCAGACAATGTGTTCAAGACAGGCTAGGAGGGGGACGGAGCGACGGACGGACAGAGAGAGAGAGAGAGAGAGAGAGAGAGAGAGAGAGAGAGAGAGAGAGAGAGAGAGAGAGAGAGAGAGAGAGAGAGAGAGAGAGAGAGAGAGAGAGAGAGAGAGAGAGAGAGAGAGAGAGAGAGAGAGACAAACAGAGGGGAAAAGGTGGGTGGGGGGGGCTGTGTGGCAAGGACAAATGCCCATGGTACGTATGCTGCAGTGTGCGGGATCGAATACAAAGCAGACGGCTGGGCGAGGAGGAGTGCAGCGCCTACCTCTCTGTCTCTCTCCCTCCCTCCCTCTCCCTTTTTCTCTCTCCCTCCCTCTCCCTCTCTCTCTCTTCCAGGGCTCTGCTTTGAGACGCTCACCTCCACACTGTATCTGCCTGTCTCCAGGAGCGTTTGACAGGGACTGCAGTGGGGGCACCGCAGTGCATGCGCCACGTTGCTTGGAGACACTGTGTGTTGTGTGTGGTTTGCGTGTGTGTGTGGGGGGGGGGGGGGGGGGGGGGCTCATCGATGCAAAGGTGTGTACCGATGGCTGAGTCATTCAGTCAAGTTGAATTCTGCCGCTGTGGAGAACCCTACAGTCCACATGCCTCCCCACACGCAGGGTGGTGGTACAGCAGGAGCCCAGCTGACTGTCAGTGGTCAGCGACATCCACACGCCCTATCACATCCCGGTGTCAGCACATCGCTGTGAAGTGGGGCTGCGCGGCTGCCTTCCGGGAGCAGCAGACCTGTGCACACGTCCCCAGCCCACACCTGCCAGCGTGGCTGTGTGTCTGAGCCGCACACCTCAGTCACACTTCCCCAGCTGCCCCCCCCCCTCCTCCTGACGCCCTTCATCATCCCGCAGTGTCACACCCCCCCCCCCCCTTCCCCAGTCTGGTGCGCTGCTCCAGGATCCTTGGCTCTGGTGTCCCAGGTAACGGAGTCCCAGGTGTAGTCTGTCCCCCTGGGGTGCTGTCGTGGCCCCGGAGCCCCTCCACACAGGATGCTGATGACGGATACCTGATAGAGAGATGGATATTTGGCACGGCCTCGCCTGGTGACTTTCACTCACCTCTCTCCCCAGGCAGCTGCCATCGGATCCTCCTGGTTTCACCGTCACTGCCCACACTGTGGTGGGAGGTGTGGAGGGTGTGGAGGGTGTGGAGGGTGTGGAGGAGGTGGAGGTGTAGAGGGTGTGGAGGAGGTGGGGCAGGGAAGGGCAAAAGAGGAGAGAGGGGGGGGGGGGATTGGGGGGCTCTTTTTTTTCTTGTGTGGTGGCCCTCAGCCTGTTGTCTATCTGCATTGTTTTAGTCCGTATTGACCCTCCTTTCCAAATTATGGAACGGGGCGCCTTTGGATCAATAGGCATTGAATTGCAGGTCCCTATTGAATGACAGACCACCTTAGTAATGATAATAACAACACCTTTAATTGCATGGCACTCTTTTATTAAGTGTTAAAAAGTCCTTTTCCAACACAATTTGTACAATAATACCAAACGATACGTAAAATGTTGTCAGAAGGGCCATTGCGCGTCGAGTTGCTACTCTGTGCACGGTCAGACTTCTACAAAGGGAAGCACTGGGGCCTAGCCCTGAGATTAGGAGGCTTTACAGCGACTGAAAGCTACTGTGATAATTCATAATTCAACGTACAGAAGAAAACTACTTAGCCCCTTCCCTAGCTCTTGGTCTATTCCTCTTCTTCCCCCCCCCCCCCCCCTCTCTCTCTCTCTCTCTCTCTCTCTCTCTCTCTCTCTCTCTCTCGCTCTTTCTCTCCCACTTTTACTGTCTGTCCATTATACACACTTCCTCCCAGTGGGATGCTTGCTCACGCTCACCACTTACTCAATTCTTTCCCCTCTTTCGCTCTCTCAATCGCTCTCTTCTTTGTTTATTAGGAAAGAACTAAAAGGTTGTTGTTTTTTTAAATCCCTAGTCCACAGTTTTGGGAAATAGTGCCTACGTCAACGTTTTTCGTCCGAATAGGATTTTTTTTTGTCTGGTAAGTGAACAGTCTGATGGGGTCTGAGCTGGGCCCATTAGAAACCCAGTAGAAGCACTTCAACATACTGAGCGGTCTGGGACAACACATTCCAGAACATTCTAACATTCCCTGGCAAAAGACAGAGACACCGTCTTTAGTTTTGATGCGTTGGCATGTTTACTGTTTCACACACAAACACGATAATGCTGACGGTGATGACCATACTATTATGTATTTGTTTCCTTTTCCAGTTCTCCCGTTTGAACCCATTGTTTTGAGGTGCCCTCAAACTTGGCCAGCGCCACTCTGGAGCGTTCATCGCTGGGCACACATTTTCCCACCGTCGTCACGGCGCACAGGTTCTCCCATCGTCCCTCTTGGTCTCACAGTTAGAGAGGACTCCAAAGTGGATCACTGGTTTTCTCTCCCACGTCTCCGGACAACTCATGGTAACGGTCGTGCCAGCGAGTGTAGGGGGGAGAGATGAAGCCTAAGTGTAGGAGCTCCTTCATTATTTCTCCCCCAAGGTCACTTGTTATTTACCTGCACCACGCTCGCCAGCGCACATTTAGCCCTTTCCATTCAGGCTCCATCCACGCGCTCACTATTTCGCAGCGGCTCGCATCCCTGCAGCAGCCATGTTAGGCAGCCGCAGAGCAGTATTTGGCTGCTTTCTGTCCTTGGTGCTTGAAGGAGAGGCTAACGCAGTGGTTGTCATGGTGACACACACAGGCCCCGGTAATACCGTAACGATGAAGCTCCTCTGGATTGTGCCGCAGTGCACGGCGCCACTAGGGTCCCGTTAAAGAAGTGTGCCACGCCGCACATGCAAAGCAAGCCCCCCCCCCGTACCACCACCATCCCCGGCCAGCAGCCCCCCCCCCCCCCCCCCCCACCACCAGCTTGGTTGTTGTATCGCTTATCGTCACACGTTAGCCCTCCCCATGCTGTCTTTCTCTCTTTTCTGGCTTCAGTCTCTCCCCCTCTCTCGCTTCCGATGTCTGTGTCTCTATCGCTTCGTCTCTCTCTCCTTCCCGTGTCTGCTCCTGGTTGGGAGGGCCCGCTGGTCCTTCTCCCCCTTTTTCATCACATTTAATCACATCTCTCTCTCTCTCTCTCTCTCTCTCTCTCTCGCTCTCTCTCTCTCTCTCTCTCTCTCTCTCTCTCTCTCTCTTCCTCTTCCATTGTCTCTCTCCTCCTCTCTTCCTCTCTTTGTCTCTCTCCTCCTCTCTTCTTCTCTCTCTGTTTCTCCCCTCCTCTCTGTCTCTCTCCTCCTCTCTGTCTCTCTGTCTGTCTTTATCCCCTGTCTGTTTCCTCCATTGGATCTCTCCTCACTCCCCCTTAACAGTGTGTCTTTGTTATGTTCTCTTTGTCGTTTGCCCCTGTCTCCGTTTTCGTCTCGCCATCTCTCTCCCCCCCCCCCTCTCTCTCTCTCTCTCTCCTGCCTCTCTTCAATTCATGTTGATGATCTTTCCCAATCTTATTTCCCAGCCAAGGGAGTGAGCTATAGACTGTGGAGGAGCTTGAAGGTCATTTGGTGCACACATGTGTATCATGTATGCACAGTAGTCCCATAGGGAGCCCAGTATCATGCTATGCTAATGTACAGGGGCCTGCGGCTGTTCAACGCTTCCAATAAGGGCTGTGCATATGACATGTAGCTTCTGTTGGGACCACCACACACACACACACACACACACACACACACATACATGCACACACACACGTTTATAACTGTAAGACTAAACATGTATCTATGCACGCACAGTATAAGTCAAAAATAATCACACCGCTTAGTCTTTCAAGTGCTTGTGCTGACCTGTGTCACTTTGAGTAAGATCCAATGGCACTCTCCAGTAAAGAGAGGGATGAGAGAACAGAGATGAAATGGTGAAGGGAGGGATAAAAAAGAGAATGTCGATTCATTCTTTGTCGTTGGTCATTACAGTTTTTCACAATTTTTGAACCCTTGCCCCATTTTCTCAAAACTTTAAACACAAATATATTCAAACTATAGTCACATAACCCCTGACTCTATTGGCAGAAATCAAACAATTATTTCACATCGTAAACACAGCCAGTCAAAATATAACACAGAGCATTTATTAGACACTACATCTGAAAATGGGGAACACAGCGTCCAGGGCATATAGTCAGTTTTTTGTAGTTAGAAAGTTTTTCTTTTTTTTTTTGCACATATCAAACACATTTTGAAAAAACTAAAATATAATAGTTATCACAACTTAGTGCAGTGAATTTACTGTAAGTACTGCAAGTACCTCTTTCACAGTTGCCCGAATTTCCAGAAGGGGTGAGATCCTCCAAGTGACCATTGAATTTCATCAGAAATTACTGTTTTTGAAGATTTGGATTTGTTTTACGTGTAAGTTTTGAGAAAATAGGTAATGGTTTGAAGAAATGTGTTTTTGCAATTGTGAAAAACTGTATTCTGTCTTATACAATTGGCTTGATCACATCATTTGGAACAAGTGTGAAGTATTTTGACTCGTGTTTTAACAATGACAACTCTGTTGAAGTTGTGTTTAACTTTTGACGCTAGTGTTTACCATTTTGCCACACTAGTGAATCACAGCGTGAATTGTGTTTTAGAGAGTGATAAGGGTTTTGCTAATTGTGTCTAACTACCTAAACTTGTATAAGGTTTTGACAAAAGGGTTAATGATTTCACAAATGGGTTTAGGTCACTGATGATTTGGTTCAGAGAATGGGATTTAGTGTTTAAGCAATCGGGAAAAACTGTAAAAGGACAGAAACTTGAAAGTTGGAGTCTAATTCTGTATTTCAACACAGGAGGTCTCAAGTCACACACAAAGTCCTTCAGACGGAGGCTCTGCTAAGTGAGACACTGAACATAGGCCCATCACACATTCTATGCCGTTTGAGGATCATTGCATGTTTGAGAAGATCAGGAATTAAGTCATCTGTAGTTCTGCTCCCAAGAGTTATGTCCCTTATCTTCCAGTTGACCCTGGATACTTTTAGTCTATAGGCCACCTATTCCTCAATCCTCTCTAGACACTGTTACATTCATATCATATGGGGATGACCATCATCTATTCATTACACACACTTCTTTGTTAGTAGGAGGAAGTGGTCTGCACATCTGCACTTTGAAGGGAACCATACATTGATGTTGATGGATACGATCATGTCTAGTACATGCGCCAGACAAAGTGCTACTGTCTCACTCTTCTCTCTTTCTTTGACTCTCTTTCTCTCTCTGTCTCTAACTCCTTCCTCCACCAATTCCTCAATACTGCCTTTGTTTTTATTTAGCTACCACTTAATGTCTGTGATAGGGATCCACACACACACACACACACACACACACACACACACACACACACACACACACACACACACACACACACACACACACACACACACACCGCCTGGCCCATAGACTCTCTGTGCGTCACTCCTTTCAAGTCTCGCACACACATACACACTCAGGCAACACACTTAATAGTGCATGTGAACTCACACCTAATGTACACAATACTCCGTAGGCATACACACACCAAGCACACCTGTGCTTACACACACGTGTTTGATGAATAGATGGCAGTGTACACATTGCAATCATACACACGCTTACATACTCGCAGCTGCGTTTGTACAGCTGAGATGAATAGTCCAATAAACACATGCAAACACATTCCTCTGTGTGCATGCAGAATTGATGGATAGCGTGCTAGCGCACATTTCATTAGTGGTCAAGCTATGGGAGCACTTTGCCAACCCACTCCACTCACACAAAAGATCCTGGGCTCACCACACTGCTGTATTTCTAAAAGGGGTTGCACTGATGGATTGATCTATTGATTTGGTGCACAGATCCACATGTTGATATGAACAGGCTTTGGCCCCCAAGAATGTCCTTGCATTCTTTTTTCCCACGGTGATAAGTGTCATGGTGTCACTGGTCAGTGCCACGGCCAATTATTTCAAGGTGCTACTTGATAAAAACATACCGTGAAGTCAACAGTTCAACTGGAATCGTCTCCAGTAGCCCTTTTACTCTTTACAACCCCCTGTACAGTTTCTGGTTAAATGATGAATGTCCATTCCGAAGAGTATCTGTATAATTTCGTAATGTATGAAAAGTTGGTTACCGTGAACAGTCATGAAGCAAAGTTAGAAAGAAGTACCCTTCAGTCTGGTGACATGTCTTCTTCTCTGATCCTGGGCTTTGTGTGTTTAGTGCCATGGCCTGTTTGTTAACATTAGCCTGCCGACCACCGATCGCTACCCACTCCTGACCGTCCCTGATCTTCTGCTTCTTCTTCATCCTCCTCCTCTCCTCTTAGTTTTCATTTCGTCCCCTCCATTTCGTTCTGTGTCTTTTGTTCTATTTTTAGATGTTTATTTTTTTTTTTGTCAGATTGATGGGCAAGCTTAAAATGAGGCTTTAGAATATATAAGCATGACCTAAACCAGAGATTTCAAAATTGAATTCATCCACTCTTCATTTCCTTAATTCTTTTTCCTCTCTGTTATACCTTACTTCTATTTCTGCTCCTCTCTTATTATCTCGGCCCTCTTCACACATGACTGCTCATCAACTCGTGGCCTTATCTGTTTTCTCTCCTGGTGCCACCTGTCTGCCTCCCCTGACCCCACCTGTGTGCCTCCCCTGACCCCACCTGTCTGCCTCCCCTGACCCTACCTGTCTGCCTCCCCTAACCCCACCTGTGTGCCTCCCTTGACCCCACCTGTGTGCCTCCCTTGACCCCACCTGTGTGCCTCCCCTAACCCCACCTGTGTGCCTCCCCTGACCCCACCTGTGTGCCTCCCCTAACCCCACCTGTCTGCCTCCCCTGACCCCACCTGTGTGCCTCCCCTGACCCCACCTGTGTGCCTCCCCTGACCCCACCTGTCTGCCTCCCTTGACCCCACCTGTGTGGCCTGCATTGGAGACAGACTTCACGTGACTGCAGATTTCCCACTACTCACAAAGTTGGCTGTGCATCTTTTTTTGTTGAATACATAATTGTATTGTACCATAACACTGTAGTCTTTGTTTTCGTACCTTTATCGCTTTTTACTTAACCGGCGTCGTCTTCAAACTATTCCGAACAACAACCACCATCACCGCAACAAAGTTAATGTTAGTGAGAACCAGAGCCCTTTAGTGTGTGGCTGGGACTGTTTGTCTGTGTGTTCACAACACAGAGGGGGAGAGCACTGCAGCAATCTGAGAAAGTAGGTCAGACACCGACTGGAGAGGAACATAGCAGAGGAGGAGAGAGGTGGAGAGACAGGAGGTGGAGAGACAGGAGGTGGAGAGACGGGAGGTGGAGAGACGGGAGGTGGAGAGACAGGAGGTGGAGAGACAGGAGGTGGAGAGAGGAAGATGGAGAGACGGGAGGTGGAGAGACAGGAGGTGGAGAGACAGAAGGTGGAGAGACAGGAGGTGGAGAGACAGGAGGTGGAGAGACAGGAGGTGGAGAGGGCGACACTGAGAAAAACAGGGGACTGAAACAAGACCAAAAAAGGAGGGAGAGTGGTATAAAAAGTATTTCTACATTATGAAAGGTTTAGGCCTTCTTCTATGAATAATCAAACATTTTTGGCATGCAAAGAACCCCTCCTCTAAAAATACTGTCATTACTGTGTCCTGGTTTATTTACTTTATTGGGTTCTCCTCGCTATCCATGCCACACTGCACTTAGCAAGCCATTTTTTCTGTTATTCACCCCCCCCCCCCCCCCCAACTATAAACTATAAATACATTTCACTACACACCACCCACGTTGAAAGCATATGCAAATGTATCTTAATATGCTTAACTTTATGATAATCTAACCGCTGTCGTCTTCAAGTGAGACGTTACTGTCTTAAATATGTATGCCTGGCACTTTACAGAAGACCCTTTCTTTAGCTAGAGGCTAATGCCAGTTGTCACTGCGCCAGTCTTCACAATTTGTATTTTCTTGTGTGGCCTTGTGTCCGGTTTGAAGTTCCAAAATAATGACAGAGAGCCCTACTGAAAACAGCATGTGTTCCCGAAACCCTTCTTTTTCTTAGCTAAATTTGATTGCATGTTGGTTTGTAAGTGACGTTGGAAGCGCACGCACAATACAGTGAGAGCGCTCAAGCAGCCTACACGTATGGGCTCCACTGAAAATGAGTTACCTCGCTGTCTCTCTCCTCTGGCCATGTCTGCCTTGTATTATTTATAATGCACAAAGTATACTGCTGTCGCTATAAATACACCATAGCGCTCGGAAAAACAGTGCAAGAAGAAAAAGATGGCCCACACAAAGAAAGTCATGCTAACAGACACTGTACAATCTGTATTAACTATCATCCTGACATGGTAATCGAGTCGGAAGTGATTGCGTAACGAGCTAGCTTACATTCAGACATATTCGCTTAAAGAAAACAGAGGCGGCACATATGAGAACGCGCATGAAAGGGTATAGAGATTGAAGAGAGAGCGAGGGGGCGTTGGTGCAATTCGTCTTTAAAACTGAGTCACCCATTAAGGGGAGAGAGTGTCCGTGCTTATTGTAAATCTCCGCGTTTAGACACTCCTACAACTTTGCTCATTTTGGCTCTCGGTTAAAGAGATTTGTCCTCTAGGGAAAATTTTGTTAGGCAATGAGCTGGCCTGGAGATGCCAGCCATTTTAATATGGAAATAATGCCTCTAGTAGACGGGATATTCTAAAGAGGCAGAAAGAATTGCAGGCCAAACAACAATTCAACTGTTCGGATAAAACGGCATGCTTTCAACAGCCTTTTTCACACTTGATTTTAGAATTGGAAGCTAACCAAGGTATTTCCAATAAAAAACAAGTTGATCTAACTTTTTATGTATGTTATGTTTTTTAATTGTGTTTTGTGCTATACATACAGCAGGTGGACCTCATTGTTACATCCTTCATTAAATGTAGAGTAACAAATGTGAATTTAGTTCATGTTTTCATTATAGGCATAGAAAATCTTAATTTGACATTTTACATTTCTAATCGAATAGCTCTTGTAACAGAAAATCTCAACTCTATAAAGCACAATTTGGGGAGGAGAAACCAAGCGGATGTTTTGTCACCCTTAACACAGGCCATCTTGGGGGGAGGGGGGGGATTGCGCACCTGCAGCATCCTAAATTCAAAGCCTCGGCACTGCACCATGACAAGCATGGTATTTATAATTCATCAGCTTCATCCTTACACTACTCTTTTCTCTCCCTTTCCTCCCCCACTCTCGTCTCCTCCCTACGTTTCTCCATTCCTCTCCTCTGCTTCTTGTTGTTTCAGAGTGTTCTCCTCCAGATGGGAGCCCCCTCCTCCTAACCCTCTTTTCTGCAGGTTTATGACGCGTGGCTCTCATATCCCCATGGAGCTTCTATAGTGTAACAGAACAACAGTGGTCACTTTCTGCCTGTGCTCCCTTCATTTTGTCTCTGAAACATTTTTGTTTGCATTTGAAGTTGAATATTTACCCGACTGAATCATGGAAACGACCCGCTCATTGAATTGATGAAAACCTTTGACTGACAACTCCTTCCCTTCCCTGCCTTTCTCTCTCTCTTTCTCCCCGGCCATTTTCTCCATTGCATCTTCTCCCCTCCAGTATGTGGCGTTCGGCTCCCTCCTCTTCATCCTCATCTCCATCTCCACCTTCTGCATGGAGACGCACGAGGCCTTCAACACCATCTACAGCAGGATTGAGAACGTCACGGTGGGCAACGTGACCCACGAGGAGATCGTCTACGAGGTGGTGACCGACAGCTGGCTCACCTACGTGGAGGGCATGTGCGTCATCTGGTTCACCATCGAGGTCATGCTGCGGGTCATCTTCTGCCCGGACAAGGCCGAGTTCTTCAAGAGCAGCCTGAACATCATCGACTTTGTGGCCATCCTGCCCTTCTACCTGGAGGTGGGCCTGAGTGGCCTGTCCTCCAAAGCCGCCAAGGACGTGCTGGGCTTCTTGCGCGTGGTGCGCTTCGTCCGCATCCTGCGGATCTTCAAGCTGACGCGTCACTTCGTGGGCCTCCGCGTCCTGGGCCACACGCTCCGCGCCAGCACCAACGAGTTCCTCCTCCTCATCATCTTCCTCGCCCTGGGCGTGCTCATCTTTGCCACCATGATCTACTACGCCGAGCGCATCGGCGCCTCCCCCGACGACCCCTCGGCCAGCGCCCACACCGCCTTCAAAAACATCCCCATCGGCTTCTGGTGGGCGGTGGTGACCATGACGACGCTGGGCTACGGGGACATGTACCCGGAGACGTGGTCGGGGATGCTGGTGGGCGCGCTGTGCGCCCTGGCTGGGGTGCTGACTATCGCCATGCCCGTGCCCGTCATCGTCAACAACTTTGGCATGTACTACTCCCTGGCCATGGCCAAGCAGAAGCTGCCCAAGAAGAAAAACAAGCACATCCCGCGCGCGCCGCAGCCCGGCTCGCCCAACTACTGCAAGCCCGACGCCCTGGCCATGGCCACTGCCTCCCCCCACCGGCTCCTAGGAAACGTCCTGGGCGGGGCTCTGCCTGAAGGCCTGGGCGGTGACTGTCCCCTGGCTCAGGAGGAGATCATAGAGATTAACCGAGGTGAGACAGAAAGCTTTGTTTGACTCAAATCCTTACTATTCTACAGACATACTGTGAGAGCCCTACAGACGTCTGCTATTCTAGGTTTTACTGAGCATCTGCACCCACCTTAGTCCCCTAAACCACACTGAACACAAATTACCTTGGTATTATGCACTGTTTTTAGTGGTTGTCAAACCCAGTTTAGTAATCCATCCAGTTTAATTTAAATCGTTTGAGTTGGTGAATTTGGGGTACTACATACCAGGGAATCTCAAATGTTTTACTATGAACAGCTTGCAATGGTTAATGTGAGCAAATTGTGGCTGGGAGATTGTCACAGTGTCACAGTGTCTTAGTAAATTCAACCGAGTTCTAGGTTCTAGGAAGGAGAGGCCGGGTTTACTGGGGATCCACCCTGAAGACATGACTGCCCTATCAGAACTCATGTGTAATGTATGATCCACTGGTGGGTCCATACGAGCCTCCAGGCGTCCATCTGTCAGCCACGAACCAAACAGCGGAGATGGGAAACGAACGTTATTATCTGTCCTAACAACCTAATTCCCTCTAGTTTGGTCCAGTCCACACATTCCCCTAGGCAGCGTGGTATGTACTGCGGGATATTTCATGCGGCCCGCCATCCATGTATATTGTACATACCAAGAGCAGGGTACATGTAATGTATTTGTCTAGACCCTGACATTATCGGTGAGCTGACAATAACGTTGCTTTATTGCGTAAGGGCTCAGGCCTCCTCTTTCCTCTGGCCCGCTCCTCCACTCCCTCTTCATCAGAGCTCACTGCGGGTTGTGTCAGTAAATTGTTAAGCAAGAACTCATGTGAGAGATTAGATTTGACAGCTGCGTCTAAGGATATAAACACACCAGTCACCCTGCAGCATGCACACCATCCACCCCCCTGCCCCCACCGCCCGTATCGCCCCGCGCGGCTTCTCCACGGGCCCAGGTCGCTGCGCTGTTGAGCCGAGTCAGGAGGTGGGTTCTGGTCCTCTCAAGGTCCTTGCTGCCATTGGAAGGCATCCCATAGATACAGTATGTGCTTCGGAGAAGACAGTAAGATGGATACCAGCCAGCCTTCCAGGTTTGTTCACCATTAGCAATGAGCTTCCATTTAAAAAGAACTGCACTGAGCAGAGGGAATGAAATGCCATGCCCTGTACTGTCATGCAAAACAACATGGTTAAGAATATTGATGAAAGCAGGGTTAACTACTCAGAACAGTAAATAGTAGTGCATTGATGACAGGTTTTGTTTGCTATTTACATTTGGTACCTGTCAATACCATTTCTCTGATACACAAAATAGACAAGCCCTAGGTCAAATATCACAAAGGCAAAATTGATTGTTAACTATTGACTTATTTCGTCAATTTGTCAATTAGAACTTAATTGAGCAATCACTAAATAAATAAAAAGTTATAATTCTTCTTCTTAGTTCTGTTTTGTATCTTATTCTAATTATCCTGTTCTCTTGACTTACTCTAAAAAAAACATTTTTCCATTAATGGGAGAGCATTACCTCTGCATTAATGGGGAATGGCGTTATGTTGCCAAGTTTCCGACAGTGATGTCATCAAGCACACAACTCCAAGTCATCAAGCACACAGGAGGCCCCATCAACACCGACAATCCATCTCCCATCACAGCCTTGCTATCCTGGCCGTCCCCATACCTCACGTACGCGTCTCCCTCACTTCCTCTTCCTGTCGCCCATTTCCCTCACTTCTTCTCTCCCTCCGTTGCCCCGCCTCCCTGCAGACTCCAAGCAGAATGGCGACGCAGCGTCTGCGGCCCTGGCCAACGAGGACTGCCCCACCATTGACCAGGTGCTGAGCCCGGATGAGAGGAGCCCGGCCGGGCGAGGGGGCAGTGGAGTCACCCGGGAGCGCTACCAGCAGGACCGCGCCTGCTTCCTGCTCAACACCAGGGAATTCCGCGCCGCAGATGGGAATGTGCGGAAAGGTACGTTTGTCCACAGGGGGGCAGATGCATAATGACACACACACACCCCACCCCCTCGCTTACGTAAATAGACGGTTCAACACGGTTCAGCCGCCCTGCCACTATAGACGGCACACACTGATCCTAAACGGAGTATCGTCTTTAGACATACAACTGTACAAAGACATTCCCAGTAATATGAGGACATACAGTATGGTGCCCAGATCACAAGATAGGAGGCGCCAGATACACAGCTGAGGAAACATAATACTTGTGTGTACACACACACACACACACACACACACACACACACACACACACACACACACACACACACACTGAACTCAGCTTTTCTCTGCACCGTGTTTTGTCACATTCATGCTGTCAATGTTTCCATCACGGCTTGGGTAACATTTGATTTTCTTCACGTCAGAGTTTTCTGTCTCTTTACGTCTCTTTCTTTCTCTTTCTGTCTCTTTCTCACTGCCTCAAACTGTTGTTGTCTTCTAGTTCCTCTTGCTTTCCTTGTATTTAGTTCTGTGTCCCATAACCTCCCATTCTCATAAAGCGATCTCTCTTCTTCTCTCTTCTTCTCCATATCTCTCTCTCTCTCTCTTTCTCTCTCTTTTCTATGTGTCTGTCTTCTGAAATCAAGACAGTTGACCATGCATTAATTTACCTCTTGTCATTTTTGTTCTCTCCCACCTTCTCTCTCTTGGTTCCTCTCTCCCGACTCTCAACTTTTGTGTTTTTTATTTGCTTCCACCCCTCCCCTTGTGTTGTTTGCCCTCCCTACCCCCCCCCCTACCCCCCTTTGTCCTCCACCCCTCCTTTGACTCCATACACCTTATTCTTTCTCCTCTCTTCCATTGCGGCACACCTTGCCCCTGCTGTTTTTTGGCACCCTCTGCGTATTCTCTTGCTAATACTGAAACCCACATACTTTGGAACCATTTCTTTACGATCCTTCCACTACCTTAACCAAAACCTGCACCCAACACTCCCTCTAACGTCTCCCACAACTCTCGGACACCCTTGTTGTCGATAACAAACTATAGAGGCAGCAGACCTGGCCGCCAGTCCAGACTCCCCTCTGACGGAGGATTGGTATAAGCAGGAGGGGTCCCTGCTACAGCAGGACCTCAATGCAAACTCCACCTCCTCCTGGATCAAACCATAGGCCACAAGAGGTAACACCAGAAAATGTCCCATGGAGCCAAACTAGAGCCCGTTGGCCTGTTAGCTTTAACTAGCTCAATATTTTAGTGAACCGTTTTTGAGGCTTTCATGACATTACATAGCATGTTAAGGCGGCAACATTCCACTCATAGACACACTGATACAGACACACTAATACAGAAACACTCCACACACACACCTTTGCATGACTGCAGTTCACAGCTATACACTTCTATGTTCATTGTGTTGTGTCTGTTACGTGTTTTAGAAAACAAATATCATCTCTGAGCTATTCTATAGGTGAATGAATGTGTGGAGTGGATATGAAAATATGTAACAGCAGGTGAACAACATTTTGAGCTAAGGTTAGGTAATGAATTTGGATTTTATGGTTGATAAACGCATTGGTTTGTACACACAGCCTTTTCAAACCAGAACAACTTTTTGCGCTACAGGAACCTAACCTCAACTCAATACAGTAGCAATGCATTTAATAAATGGACATTTGTTCAATTAACTGACCATCCATGCCATATCTAACATGTATTCATGGCCTGACTAAGTAAGGTGTAGTGGAACACCTGAAACCTTGAATACTAAAGCCTCTTTAAGGACTAATGTGTATAGATGTTCTCAAAGGTGAGTGTGTGTGTGTGTGTGTGTGTGTGTGTGTGTGTGTGTGTGTGTGTGTGTGCGTGTGTGCGTGTGTGTGTGTGTGTGTGTGTGTGTGTGTGTGTGTGTGTGTGTGTGTCAGCAAAGGTGGTTCCACACACACAGTCAGAAAAAGTGTGTGGGTATGAAAAAGAGTGCCTATGTTGTGTATGTGTGCATGTGTGGATGTTTGTGTGTGTGGTATGTCCAGTGCAGTGGCAGCGAGAAGCAGGCCAGTAGTCTCAGGGGAGCGGTGGTGGTGGTGGTGGTGCTAACGCCTGACAATGGCTCCTGTGTTGTCTGACGTGTGTCTGTGTTGTTGTTGTTGTTGTCTCTCCCTTCAGGTTGTGTCATATCACGCGTTTGTATGTGGGCTTCTTCATTCTTACACGTTACAGTGTGTCCCCGTCCTCTCTCCCTCTCCCTGCCTACCGTCCGAGTGTCGTGTTGGTGTTGTGGTGTGCCGCTTTGGTTTGGGTTCCTTTACCGTGTCACCTCTCCGCCCCAACGACCCCAGACCCTGACCGAGAGCAAACACCCTCCCCTTTCAAAGAGACCTGCAAATCAGTCATCATCCTCTGAGGATACTTTGAATATTTATTTATGTGATCAGTTGATTTTTTGATACACTCAAGGGGACTTCAAAAGAACACTTACTCCACAGAAGGCCTTTGAGTGAATTGCACAACAAATTGTTCAGGTGGTGTAACACACTCAGTAGGCCTGCATGGCGTTATGTTTCTGAAATACGTAACATGTGGAAATGATAGTTAATCATCTCTCACAAGGTCAGGTGTCGTTAAGGTCCGCAGAGCTTTCGAGGTCACAGGATAGAAGTTCAAGAAGCATGTCACACTTAAAACAAAAACATTTTACACTTTTTTTCCCTATTCAATGGCTCGCCTCAGCTTTGTGAACGAGGCTTTCTCCGGTCAAATCTACTAGACCACAGCGCATAAACGTTTTTTGAGATGCTGTTCTCACAAAAATGTTATATTGTAAGTGTGCAATGTTTCTGAACTACCATGCCCTACACCTATTGCGGTGGGCTTTCAGTGCCTGGTGTAGTTCCAAAGGCCATTTCTTTTTTATATTTGTATTCTGGTGGCCTGGTTTACGAGTCTAAAGTTATATATGTACAGTAAGCTGCACTTGGGGACTGAAACGCTTATGCACTGACTGACTCAGACAGACAGAACCAATACCCACTGACTTCATGGTGTCTACAGGTAAGCCAGACTGGACAGGTCATTCTCAATGGGAGGACCCTGACTGGCCTCTCTTTCAGTTTCAACAGTTCTTTCTACAATACCGCATTTTCGTCCGCTTCAAAATTCCACCATTGAAACAAAACAGGAGTTCATTTTGAATTAAGGCACTGGAAGGGGTTAGGGACATTCAATATTTAGAGCAACTGTGCACTTGGCTTTTAACCATTTGGGGGGCTGAAGTGAACATTTCTTTCCTAACCGTCAAGTATTGCAGTAATTTGCGGAGTAATCCTAAACAATATATCGAGTGCTCAGTAAAATCCAGTTTAAGAGATTGGATCTCCTCTTTTGAGCCAAAACATTTCACAGTGAAAGGTTTGAAAAGTCTTGGGTCCATTTTTTGTTTCAAAGATGGATTTTATTGCTTCCTAAAATGTTTTATTGTGTGCTTCTAGCCTAGTTTCTTTTCAAGATATTTGCTTAAGAAGTCTTCTTTTGTTAGTAGTTGAGTCACTTCTCTGCGATTTTGTCCATTTGACCTCAAAATGCAATATGCATGGTTCTAAAAGGTCAAACGGTCAATCATCTGTCTGACTGCCCACTCTATCAATATCTCAAACTGACTCAATTAGCTTTTTTTCTTGTTGTTCTCTATTTTCTATTTTCTTTCTTTCTTTCTTTCTTTCTTTCTTTCTTTCTTTCTTTCTTTCTTTCTTTCTTTCTTTTACTTTACATAATACATACTTGTACAGTATACAGTTGTCTTCAAGTGGTTGCCCTCCTATTCTTTTATTTAAAAATATTTTTATAGTTTTTAATTTGTTATGTGAAATTATATGTGTTGTGTTGTGCAGTTTTTTGTATTTTTGTGTGTGCAGTCGTTTGTCGAAGTTTTTTTGTGTATTTTTGTTTGTCTTTTTTCTTTTTATTCCTGTGGTGGTGTACTGTAGTGGTGTCTGTATCTTTATTTTGTTATCAATGTGAATTGCTCCTTCTTTTCTCCTCCCAGCCTCACAATGTCCTGCTATACCACATAACAATGTGGTGTCGTATTTGTCGTATAATTTAATGTTCTTATCTTTACTTGTAATCTAAATAAAGGTACATTCTCCAAAAAAAAAACAGTTAGCTCAGCAGATAAAAAGAGAAAATGACAAAAACAATTATGAATTCTGTAAACTAACAGGGTTTAAGAAAAGTTTATTTCACATTGTAGATTTCCATGTAGTACTTAAAAATTATCTTATGTTAAAGGACTGTATTTTTGGTAAACACACAAATAGGTTAGATTTTGGTTAAAATAATTCAATACCGTAGGTCAAATAACAATACAGTATATATTCTGTTCAGCTCCGGTTTGAATCCCTGGTAAGTTGATTTATGTGTGTAACACTTGATGTCAATAACATATGAATGTTATTGAAACCTATCATTTTTGTAGCATAACCATTGCCATATGTTGTTTATTTTACATTGTGTCAATGTTATCATCCTTTTCTGTGTGTTTTCCCACTTTTTCTAAACCACTTTGCAAATATTTTAACCGAGGTATAAAAAATATAACATATCAAAGAGCTTAGAGAGAAAGTGGGGGATATTTGACGCACATGACATAAATATAGTAAACAAGGCACTAGCAGGATAATATATTGTGCTTTTCCCCCCAAACACATATTAAGCAAGTGCTGAGCTCATTGTGGCTGGCCTCACTTACGGTACAGAAGAAATCAATAGATCTAATTATTGGTAAGATGAACCCACCCTTCTTTAACAAGCTATTCATCTTGTGTAAGAATATGAGGCCTTGCCTTACGGTCCACAGACCAACCTCTCGGGCAGTCCCTGCTGGTGCTTTGACCCCCATTTAACTGTAGGAGCAGGACCACGTGAGCAAGTACTCGACTCTCAAATTAGAATTCAAAGTCAATGTGGAACTTGAATAATTCAGACGTCGGTAACGTGGTCAGGCTGTCAGTGTGCTGTTTTGTTTGGTAGGTTTTTAGTATTTTCCAGATAAAAAGCCTGGACAAAATATTTGCGTCGCTCTTTTTCCTCTGTCATTGCATCCACACCCTGTTCCCTGTGTGATTAACACTCATTCTCCATCCCATCCCCAGGCCGCCAGTGCAGTGTGAATTTAACTAAAGATTGACTGTAGGTAGGTAACTACACTGGACCGGTGTAAATGAAGTGTGATATGGGGTAGGCATTTCGTCACAGTCAAACGAGGTGACACAAAGATGGAATCCTTTCCCCAGCTAAGGATTCTCTGAGCAAACACGGAGCGTTGTCTTGAGTTTTTGACGATTGCTTCTATTACATAGAACTATGTGGATGCCTAATGCTGAGAGAGTATAGATAATATAACTGCAAACTGCAGAGATGTAACGTTTGTAAAAGGCAGGACATGTGTGACCATTTAAAGTGGCAGTCATGTTGTTCCAATCCGTCACAGCAGTGATTTTAAATAGTTGTAGAATAACACTCACTGAAATCTTGTTTACCCGTGTGATACACGTTCTCCGTCGTTACATCCTCACATATCAGTGGAACAAACTCTTTATGTTTTGCATGCGTACATGTTTTCATGTCCAACATGACAAGTGTTACCGTGGCCTATTTAGCCAGGAGGAAACAGCAGCAGCACAGACCATTCAGGTGGAGACACACAGGTCTTTCCATTGGTTAGAACGCACCAAAAGTGGCTAGATGGAACATGGAATAGGGAATAACACTAGATGGAACATGGAATAGGGAATAACACTAGATGGAACATGGAATAGGGAATAACACTAGATGGAACATGGAATAGGGAATAACACTAGATGGAACATGGAATAGGGAATAACACTAGAGGGAACATGGAATAGGGAATAACACTAGATGGAACATGGAATAGGGAATAACACTAGATGGAACATGGAATAGGTAATAACACTAGATGGAACATGGAATAGGGAATAACACTAGATAGAACATGGAATAGGGAATAACACTAGATGGAATAGGGAATAACACTAGATGGAACATGGAATAGGGAATAACACTAGATGGAACATGGAATAGGGAATAACACTAGATGGAACATGGAATAGGGAATAACACTAGCTAGGTGCTGGCCTCAAGTTATCACCACTTGCACACAGCAAATAAGTGGCTAGTGCATCTATAACAGATAGTGCTATATTTACTTCTTTGCCACATAATTGCATTGCACTTAAATGTTTACATTTGGACCACAATCTGTCTCTAGCACTTTGACATGTCCATTACACTTGTTTTCAGCTGTATTCTGTCCTGAAAACTGAAAAGAACACTTTGCATAGAGTAAAAATATAAAGTGTATATTGTGTTAATATTCTTCTTATTATGAATCTTACTTGAAATCTACTCTAAAAGACCTCAACTCCTTAGTTGTAGTGTTGGGATTTACATACAGGAGCTTCTACATACAGGTCATTAATTGACTGAGAACTCTGCTCTTAATGTTCTGTGAGTCTCTCTTGGAGTGTTGTGTAGCACCTTTTCAAAATGTCTCAAATACAAATTTCCTTAGTGGGTCTTTGAGCGTGGGTTGTGGAAACAGTAAAAAATTCATCATTATTATTTCACCAAGTTGCCTCCATACAAATGTTATTTGTAGACAACTCAACGGATATTATCTGTAGAAGAGCGGGTCATTCTGCACTTAAACATGTCCGCAATACAGTTCATGTTTTGCAGTTCGAAGGTACAAAGGACATCACACCAAGGGGTGTTATTTTTTGTTGTGTGTCTGTGATTGAGGCTTCATGGTGGTTGGTGTTTCACATTCCAAAACATTTAAGGACTGCCACTAATTCATTGTCACCTGAGGATAAGAACGTTAAACCTATTAAGAATATCTGACTGTCAAGTTGCCACAAAACCCCAACACTGTGAGTTGTCGAGCCATTGGTAGGGAGTACATTACTACCTACCAATGGTGGGTTCTACTGAACACAAAACTACACGCTGGTTACAACATTCAACTGTATGACCCTTGTATGCAGGGGGAGCTCAATGTCTGCATGTTTGGTCTGTGTTGTTCATTGAAAGACAGAGGGAAAGACACATGGTGTGATGTGTGTCATCTCTGAAGCAGCTAGTACAACATACTGTCTGTCTGTCCATATGGCACTTAGGCATCATACATTTTTCTATTGAGGGCATCCAAATAAATGACTAAAAATAACGCACTTGCAAAGAGGCAACACCGGCGCGTGTCTTCCCCTCTGTACACCAAAAGTCACTTGATCTTCATTGCAGGATGTAGTTTCCAGGCGGGGAGAATGAAGCTAAATGTGAAAGGGAGGCAATTGCCGTGTTGGTCCTATGAACGTTGTCAGGAATTCAAAATGACCCAAGATAGAAAGGATATTTATTTTTCCTTTGTTTTAAATTGCACAAAATCGATTGTAATTAAGATTTAGTTTAATGAGGGAACTTTCTTATAATTGTAACCACAAAACACCTCCACCTTGAATCATTGTTTTAATGAAAGGATTATAGTATTGGGGCTCATGAACCTCCTTGAGAAATTCATTTGGACCAAAGTTTTCTTGATGGTACTTGCGCTTTGTGTTTTGGTGTATTTGCTGCTATGTTTTGTTTAAAGCTAAAATGTTGCTGTGTTCTTTTGACAAAAACGGTTGTCTAAAACACCTGATCATGAACTTATCAAATTTCTAAAGAAAATTGGGTGCTTTTTTCAACTGGTCTCTGTGTTAAAAATGTTTCATATTTAAGGTTCGTAGGTTTTCTGAGGAAAAGACATAAATCATAACTCGCATTTTCTTGTTTTGTCCTGTCTTGTCTTGTCTCTATGTCTGTCCTTGTCTGTCTTTTATATATCTCTTCATGTTTTATTAATCGTTTCAATTCTATTCTAATTCTATTCAATTTTTTTACTTTTCTATTGTACCCTTTTACACACATTTGCCTGATATCACTTGAAACTTTATTTTTAACATTCCAAAATCAACCACATATTTGTTTGTTTCTTATGGCCATAAAATATGTATTACCATATCAACATTTTGATTTGTTTATTTGAAAATACAAAAAATACATATTTTTAAATAACTAAACTTAACATTGATAAATGAAATGTCCAATCAAAAATCATTGGGTGGAAAACCTGATCTATCCAAAAGCAACAGGCTATGAAAAATCTCGAAGCCTGAGTAACATATCAGGAATGGCTGGGTCATCTCTACGCCTCGCTCCTATTACAAGCCCACCCTTTGAAGCCTACGAGGCCCCGGGAACGCTGCGCCGCTGCCGATCCCCAATCCCCTCCATTTTGTAGTGGGAAAGAGATTCACTTAAGTAAAATAGTGAAGAAGCTATGAAAGGAAGGCACCCATGCCTCCACTAGTGTTGGGCACTGTGTAAAACAAATAGCAATAAGGTTATTGATCTTCAATCTAGGGAAACGATGTCCTTTTATCTTACTAATGCAAAGTTTGAGATGCAAGGAATACGTGAAGTATTCCTAATTATACTTATTAGGAATAGTAGTAATAAAGACTAGTTTTAAAAATCTATAAAATGTTTGAATATGGTAGTTCATGAACTAGGACTAAAGAAAGGAGCAAATGCACAGTTCCATTTTGAAGTTTAGAATTTACTGAGTTGTTTGGTATACCTTTCTGTGCTTTATGAAAAACAAGGAATTCATTTTACTGCCCAGAAAACAAGGCAACAGTCTTTCATGCTTTCTTGACCAAACAACAATGAATTCACCGTACTGCCCAGGAAACAGCAACACTGATTATTTGATGGCCTTTCTTGACCAATAACATCAGTTCACAGTAGTATACTGCCTAGAAAAATACTTTGAAACAAATTATCTTCATTTAACCAAAGAACAATATATTGAAAAAACAATTATGTGTGATAATTATGTCTTAGATGCTCTCTACTTAACTTGTTACTGAAATATGAATGCAGATACATTTTTGGTTCTCATTACATTAATGACTACTCTTAATTAATGCTTCATTTTATACCATTTCGTATTATATAGCACTTTTGTCCACTTTAAGAAACATAAACATTGGCTGCTCTCATGCACAGATTCATTTCTGGATTAGTGAAATTTAACAGAATTCTATGACAATGCAAAACTTGTGTGGAAGAAGCTGTTCAAATCTCAGACATTCACAGAAATAACGATTGCACATCACAAGTGAGAGCCATGCCAAATTGCTCAGAGCATGGCATACAGAATTAATAATATAGCCTACACAATATTTCTGAATATTATTTATTATACAATCAAGAGTATCTATAAAATAAACCAGTTTTAATATCATACATGTATTAACCACCCTTAATTTAAGCACTCTACTAAAAGTAACACAGTTAGAACAACTTACAATATCTTAAACTGCTCTTTGCAATAACATGGTAATACATTGAAAGTTGGCGTGAAGGGTCTGCTGCTCTGAATTACTTTCTTGCCCAAGGTCGTAATCAAACCCTCTAAACAACCATAGGGAGCAGATATCTGCAGATTCCCCCCGACAGACTGAGCAACAGACCCGAATTAGGTAGAGGCTGGAGTGGTGTGTATACAGCAGCTTTAGAAGGCCGCGTTAAACTATTGAGCCTATGCGAGTGGTTGAGTGGACTTGGATAATAGCTGTTGTCTGAGTTGCCCGCCTGAACTAGCTCTGCCAAGGCCTCGCCACATTTGTTAACTACTGTAACCATAGTTTTGAACATCTTTAAAAAGTTTGTTTCTTTTATGAAAGACACGCTCCATAATGCATTTCACCAGATGCCGGAACAAAGGCATGTTATGCATTGATTCCACCCTACAATGGGCTGAGCCATCAATGAATCTTTCTTCCATAGATTTTTGGTATTTATAAATGTCTGTCTTAACATTTCTTTTATTGGGTTTGAATAGTTTTGGACTTTTTTATTTTGGAGGAGGGGTGGAGGGTCATTAAAATCTGATTTAAATATTGATTGAAATTAATATTTATAGCACTCAAAGTAAGTCAATCAATGTTTTGTAGGTTTAGGGTGGACTTAAAAAATGCAATAAAGAAATGAAGTCAGTTATCTCAAAATATGAATAAAATATTCAATAATTTAGAAGCAAATAGTACTCAAAGTAAGTGAATAAGTATGTATAGGTTTAGGGTAGTCTTAAAAATAATGAAAGACAACACAACGTAAAACATAAAAAGAAAATAATGTGTTTGAACAATTTAAAGTGTCGGCCATCCCCCTTCCTGGACAGCCATCATCGTATGAAAATACTATGTGATAAAGGAAGCAAAAAACAAACAAACAAAAAAAAAAGATTCATACATACTCATATATGCAATATACATGCAATAGTACATTAATGCTGGAACCATACTGTGCACGTACATGTATGTAAATATGCAAATATATTTTTAATCTCGAAAGTGCACAGATTAAAGACAATGACTTGTTTTCTTCAGTGTAGATGTCCACAGTCTAATGTATTAATTGTATTACAATGACTTGAGCCATTTGTCTTATTATTGGTAAAGATGGTCATGTTGTCTTACACAGGTCAAGATTTTGATGTTGTCAATGTTACTTTCAAGTTTTGTAATACCAAGATAGTTTTATATTTCCTTTGTTTGTAGTAATGTGTATTTCATTGTAAGATATTGGTGTTCTGTACCACTGAATGTTAAAACAACTATTTGTCATTGAAGGTTTAAATAGAAACATGTAAATCCTCAAATCATAGAACATCTTTCCCCCTTTAAAACTAACACTTAAAATGACTTACCCAAATAGCAAGATAGCCCAATATACTAATTTACTACATCAGCAAAGTCGTCTTTCGTCTTACATCCATGTGCTTCCACACGTCACTTACATTGAGTGTAGCACACACAGGCAGAAGGTGTAGTGGCTCGATGTTTTCTAAACAGAGACACAGAATACTTCAAAATACTTCTAATTGTTTGGCAGCCTGTTTATTTGTTTGGTAGCAGTATTTTTTCCTCAAAAGTAAAAACTTTTCTTTTATCCAGCTAAACTTGCAGTACAAATGTATGCTACCATTGAACATTTCCTTAAAAATAAACATTGATTGTAATTGGTTATTAGTTGTAGGAATCGCAGTCTTAAAGTAATTTTACCTTTTCCATGTGTGATCAAAGGTATAGTAATGTATATACTTGTTTTTCTGTAAAATAATTTAAGCTCATACCACATTGCTAAGTTTAATTAAAACACACTTAAAACACTTAGTACACTCTGAAATAAACTTGTTTAAATAAACAAACAAACTAATGTTGAAAGTGCCTCTATGAGGCTAATACTCTAGGCTGTGATGTCAATTTAGGAACCCATTCAAGCAAGCTAGATTTAACTAGCTACACAGGCAAAGTTATGCTTGATAGGAAAATGGCTGTAATTGATTATGTACATATCTGTATCTACACATGTGAATATATTAAAATCACCTGAAATCGCTTTTTTTCTGTATACTTTGTCATTCAGGGAGGTGTACTTTAAAGAAATATGTAAAATGTTTCAACATTTGTTAAAAAAAAGACTTCCCATGCTGTGGTTATGTGGTAATGAGGGGTGGTCAAATAACGTGTATAAACCAATTCAAAGTAATTGAATGTGCTGTTCATGCTTGAAAGGTTTTGCGATTACTGGAATGCACTATATTTGACCTCATCCTGAATTCTTAAAGCTATTTATCGTAACGTAAATGTTACATAACGTAAATTATTGACCATCTATATTTAGGTGCATGCTTTGAAATACACTGATTTATTCTGATAACAGAATTTAGTGTTATGTTAGTGAGCTTAAAAAACTCTGGAAAAACTGTGTTGAAACTGAAGCAGTTGGACAGTACGCGTAGCACTTAACATCCAGTAAAGGCATTTTTTTTGTTTGTTTTTTAATAGATTTTCATAGCTACTATACATATTCTCTATAACCTTTCAGCGGAGGAAAGAGTAAACGGACATTCTACACCTACTAGTTTAGTAGTAGGACAGGTGCTTAAGGGATAGAACATTTTATTAAAAGGTGGATTACTAGCCTAGACAAATGCTGTAAATACAAGGTGAATCGTTCATTTTTATTTATCTTTTGTTGGTTTGTTTTATGACCTTATTCAAGCGATACATATTATATCTACAGATTTTATTGGTTTACATTGCTTTGGTTTAACAAGGTCAAGTTGACAATAATCCAACAAGTAAATCTGCAAACATTTGCATAGCAATACACTTATTAAACATTCCATAGCAATACACTTATTCAACATTCCATAGCAATATGTAAAATGAGCCGAAGGATTTTAGGGACTATAGAGGGTTTGTTCTACTCTGCAGAAAATAAGTTCTGTTACAGTGGCCATTGACAGATGAAGACGCAAATCAAACGAGGAGCAGTTGGGAAGAGATGGAGTGGTAGACCGGGAAAAGGGATTATATTGAAATGATACTGGGTTCATATACAGTAGGTTGAATTCTGTTCAATTACAGCAACCTATGTTTGTCAATTGACAATCCATAGTCTCTGTATGAGCAATATGTTTTTCAATGATCGCTAGGGCCTCTGTAATCATGTGTCTTTTTGAATGATCATAGCTACGTTTAAATACATAATGCGTGGCTTACAGGGGTGATGTGCTTTGGAGTTATAATGAATACTGCATCTCTGATACTACAACTAAAGGTCAACATTAGTCAGGATGACTATGCAGTGTTTCCATGAAAATGTACTGTATGTTTGTATGTCTTTTTGCTGTGGAGATGTCTAATCCATGTCTCTCTTTAACACTCACTCACGCTCTCTCAATTACATACACACACGTCACACAAACATGCTAACACACACACACATGGTGGAGTGGTGCTGGGCAATTGGTTGGTTATTTGTCTGTCTGCTTTCTTAGTGGAATCTGATGTGTGACCTGCCTCTAAGACAAATCAGCAAACCTTTTTCAATGTTGCATTGATACCGCTCAAAACGTTTTCTATTCAGTTGTATTCAGAATGCTGTGTGTAGGGAGAAGCTAGATCCAGCATTCCACTTTGAGTTTATGTGCAGAATGTGTGCATTTCATTTTTTCATGCACAGTTAACCAGCAGAGATCAGGTAACGCTAATATCATATCCCATTGTCAATAATTCATTGAATAAAATGTAACTTTGATGCATATAAGTTGACCATTTAATAGGTATGTATTTCAGTGGATAGATCAATTGTGACCATTTAGAATAAAGGTTAGTCGTTGTATGTATTTACAGTAGTAAAAACAAATTGGACCATTATATAATTTGATAATTCCTAGTCTAATATAAGTAAAAAGTCAAAAAAATACTTTGAGTTTACTTGACATTACTTGTCCAGCAAATCAAATCTTAATAGTGTTTTGTTCTTGTCTTCACAGTGTTAAGTTTCTAGCGTTCGCCTTTTCTTTGAAGAAGACATTCCGAATCAGTTACCGGTAATCACAAATTAGCAGCGGGAGCCACATAAGCCAGATGTGTGATATGGATGGACAGTTTAAGGAGACCATTGTTGTGACAAAGAGAGAGTTTGGAGGGTAATCATGAAAACACATGTGGTTTAGATCCTCACGTTGTTACCAAAGCAGTCTCTTGGACACTCCGGACACTCTTTTTGACTACCGCCTGACTGACCATTTCCAATGCACTTGACACAGTTTGGAGAGAATGGACTCCTGCAAACACATTCCAGATGACATACTCGGTTATGTTCACCACCTTGTATAATGACCAAGAACTCACTTCAGTGCTGATCAACTGAGCAACGCAAAGGGTTTGTGAATATTCCGTCACCCTCACAGTGGACCGATCAAACTAACTATGTAGCATCTCTGCTAACACACTGTAGCATTCTGTTGGCCGGGAAACAACTTGACTTTATCCATCAATAGCTTGATCAGAGTGGAATAGTGCACTGAATATTTTAGATGTCATTCTCCTGTTGTGTTCCTTAACCTAAAAGAAATGAAATATATTGGCTTCATGAGAGACAAAGAGTCCGATATTTTCCCACTTTCAACATTCCAAAACAGCGTCAGCAGAAAACAGAAACCTTTAAAGAAAAACAACAACTGTGAGAGGATCCAGATACAGATGCTTCATTCGCGACCTTCTGGACAGTATGTCCGTCTTCTGACATCTTACAGGAGTTCACGACAGAAGTCTCATGTACCGTCAAACCTTCCAAGTCTTCCATTCAGTTCCCCTCAAATTTAGACACCCCCCCCCTCCCCCCTCCCCCCCCCCAGTCACTGAGGTTGTCCACACAAGCAGGCACAACGATGACCAAAACAAGCACATGTAGCATCCGCAGCACCCCTAAAGATATGTAATGCTTAGACTCACAGAAAAGAGTTGGGCACCAGAAACTGTCGCATAAAACTCGTCCTCTCTGTCTCTCATGTAATCCCTGTACTTACTGGGAAATCCTTGGGTTTACCAAAGTTTCAGTGCACTTGCTGTCTAAACTCTTCCTGATAGCTGCCATCACATCCGTTTGGTCCAAAGTAAGTGCATCATTTCTTTTAGCTGTAACAAAGGTGAAGGCCGAGTTACATAGGGGAACGCGGAAAACTTTTCACTCTTTACCTCCAGAACCCTCGCCCTGATCCACATGTGCTGAAAAACAGCGGTCATTTATAGTCTGACTGATAGACTGCTCACATCAATCATGAGCAGGACACAGATGGACTGAAGGAGTTGAAGTGAAAGCCCATGAGGCGATCTCTCTGCGAGCATTTCCACAATGAGGAGTATAGGCCTACTTAATTTACAGTGCTATGGAAGCCTCTTCAAGCACACCTTAGGAGTCCCATGTAATCATATCCAGTAGCAGGCCAGCTATCTGTTGAGATATTCCAAGGGCCAATTGGGCAAATAGTAACGGTGGCACAAAGGCCTACACTGCCAATCCGGCACAAGCGACCACCTGACATATACTGCCCCATCTCTCTCTTGTTTCCTTTGCTGCCAATGACTGCCAAAGTCTAGCCTGTGTCAAGATGAGGATGGTCCTCCAGGGGGATCCCATGAGCAAAAGAAAACCATGGCAAAATGGACCATGAAAAGTTTGAGGAAAAAAAAGTGGGGAAGTGTACAAAGAGAACAAATCTATATTTTGATAACAAATCAACTATCCATGGCTTCAAAGGAAGTGCAACAGCAACAGATACCATTCAAGTGAAAATTGGTTGCGAATGTCATGTTTGGCATTGGATATGGGGTGGGGTGGGGGGGGGGGGGGGGGACATGTTTCAGAAGGAGAGGGTGGAAGTTACAACTGTTTTTCCACTAGAATATTTCTCATTCAAACAGAATCAGATTTTCTGAAAGATATTGAGCAATGACAGACACAAATCTGTAAATGAAAGACATGGGTCTAAATGAGGAGAATGGACGCTGAGATAAATGAAGAAGAAAAAAAGATAATGCATTTTTGTAACTTTGTTTACCAGCATGACTACTCTGCATGACTGTCTTTTCTGCAAGCCCTTAGTTGAAGACAAGGGTGCTAGAGATACAAAAAAGATATCTATAAAAATCAATTAAAAAAAATGTTATATGCAATTAATGTTTTAAAAAAAGATTATAATGAAAGAGAAGAGCTATATTTTGTTTTCGAAGGTAAAAAAAATGTGAATATTGAAACATATATGTTTGCAAAATACACCCTGAACTCTGTTTGTTTGATGAAATCTCTCTGCTACTACTGGCCCACATTCTACTATCAATCCATTCCCATGTTTTAAACCTCCAACGTTGCTGTTTAGTGAATTGCCATTCATTTGCTATCTGTCTACAAATCGGTTTGACGCTAACCATTGTATTGAGATGGATAATTGAAGGGATCACTAGCCTCTTTACCGTGTGAAGGGACCAGACCCATTTTCAATGATCATGAATTACATTTTACCATAACTCATTTGCACAAGAATCGTAGCAGACATTTTGAAACAAATGCTCTCCATATTGTATGTTTGACTGGTTTATACATTACAAATGAACAAAGTTAGCTTTTTCCTTTGGCAATAATATACAAGAGTTGTCATATGATTGTAGCAGGGCAAACAGATATACTCAATGGCTATCTTCATTGCTTAATTGTATAGGATTTGTAAGGTTGTTGTTGGATGTCTAATGGCAGGGTGTTTCTGGGATGGGCAGTCCTCGTCTATTAGACCTAAGCACAGAGGCAGAGTAATAAGGGGTTACACTAAACAGACCAATAAACAGACCAATAACTGATCACCCCAGATATAGTATTGGTCACTCAGTCCAGAGAGATTTCAGGTGTGCATGGAACAAACTGCCATTCCAAAGTTAGTGTCTTTTCTCAAGGACTCAGGTGTGTTGATGGCGTGTGTGGATATAGGTTTGCTATTTTTCTTACATACTGAAGTCTAGTATAGCAATTATGTGAACACCTCATAGTGACGTGTAAACGCATGCATTATGGCTTGACTGTGGACTCCCCGAGGGGAACGCGGTCTCGCCGTATCCCCCAAGCTCCTTTTGTTGTTCGTCATGAACCGAGTCCTGATATTATGAACACTGTGCCGTGTCGTAGAGCAGCAACGTCTTCCTTGGAGAGACAAACTGAACACTACTCACACTCGCAGTGTCAGCATGAGTGTGTAGAGGTAGCTCGTCCTTGTTGTTAGGTGGTCAGGTCTTTGCATCTGTTCATATCCATAGAGTACCATACAGCTGGCTCGTCGGCAGCTCACCACAGCACAAAGTCATGCTAGCACACTCGCTGAAGACCCAGAGCTTCCAATCTGATGTCATTGAAGTACTTTAAATGGAGAAAGAGAGATATCGAGTGAGTTTGGGAGACAGCAGTGGCCACCAAACAGGAAGTGGGATGGTGTAGAAGTGTTTATGAGACACGCTGCCCCGCCTGTAGAGCAGGCCAGGTTAAGAGGGTGACACGCCCTTAGCTGGTGGTTAATACTTGGGGGGTTTGGACCTGGCTGGACCAGAGTCAGCTCAGGCAGCTTCAGAATGGGCCAATGTCCACACCTTGTCAAGCTGGTAGACTAGATTCAATGGCATGGAATAACCTGAACCTAAACTCTAATTAAAGGGTATTCCTTATTTTCATTGGTCATACACTGGTTTTACAGGGTCAGCAACTTTTGTCTACTTACAAAATGGTCTGTGCACCCCCCCCCCCCCCCACCCCCCCCCCCCCCCCCCCACTTCCCCATATTAGAGGCATTAAGCCACTTAGACTTTGATGGTTAAAAACGAGAAGTTGATAGTTCTACAATAGTTCAGATGCCAACTTCCAGCAATGGTGAACTCGATTGATAAAAAAAGGCTGTGCTTCATCGAGGAATCTAATAAGAATTCCATTAGATTTTTTTCTTTCTCTATATTTCACTTCTAGAAATGCCTTTTCTTTCTTTTACAGGTAGAACTGCCAATTCTAGAGTAAAGACGATGTCCTTCCTTTTTTATTGCTTAAAACTGCCATTTGATTTAGTCATGTTGAATGGAAAAAGTGGCGATGTCAGAGTTCTAAGTCTGTTTTATTGTCAACCCATCATATGAAGGGATGCACTTTGGCATCATAACGCACTGACACAAGCTAACACGGCTTTACAGAGCCAGCTAAACTGGGCATCTATGGTATGGCCACATATATCGCAGTGTGATTTCTAATTGTCTAACGTAGTATACTTCACTAACCTTGTTAACACGTTGACTTTATGTGCCTGATGTTCGAAATCAAACATTCATTTATTTCAAGTTTGATTGTGATTTTGGTAGGATTAAAGATATGCAATCTGTACGTGGACACTATATGTTTGTGTAGGCACATATTTTCATCACCATCCATGGTAGATGATTACAACCACAAAAAAAGTTCATGGTCTAACTTAGTAATTGCATTACTGCACCAAACGTGCGACTGTGTGAATGGAATAAAGGTTAGAGATATTTTCAATATAATCCACTATATGGTAAGGATAAACGTACCTGACCCCGGTACTTTAGTATCGGTAATGTACGTTACATAAATGATATTGGCATACAGTCTTCAGAAATCTCTAAACAATGCTATCTGCAAGTTTCTGATGACAAATATAGCACATTCCCACAAATATAGAACATTCCAAAGAGTAAATATGCATTGCATGTTCATTTCACATGTTAAAACAGTGTCATAACACATCATAAAACAGACTTAGGTACTAGCTCATTGTACTACTGGGGAAAGGAGGTGGTCACTGGAGCATTTTGTTGAGACTTATGCTGAATTTTATTTTTGAAATGTTGAAACACAGAATAATTCATCAAGAACTGTATAAAGTATATTTAAATGGAATGTTCCTGAACTATCTTTTTATATTTTGAAAAAAAGAAACATATCAACAAAGTGTCACAATTGAACATATTTCGACTATTGAGACTTAAAAATGTATGAATGTCAATGCGATCTAATGTGAACCAATCTCCATAGCAGCTTGAATGAAAAACAGATTAAGATGCTTTTTCAAAGACATTCAATTGCTTCAAATCATCGAAATGGACTTCAAATAAATGACAAAGTGATATTAAGAGTTGAAATATTGTGTCCTATTTTTTACTTTCATCTGCTTTTTCCTGTGCCTTACTCTATACATGTTTTTACTTTTATTTATCATATTTAAGGAGGCCATTATTGTGCTTGGCCAACAAATGACGCTTCAAGGTGTCGTTCCACTTAAAATAATGACGATCAAAACATGCTAAGTCAGTATAAATTACACTAAATATAAAAGTAAATGTAAATAAAACTTGTGACACAAAATCAGCTTATCTGAAGAATTAACTCTCTTTGACTTAGCAGGTTTTCCAAGTGACCTCATGTGTCTAATAGTCATGCGTCTATTTGAAAACAAAACTCAAGGGAGACTGACAGTCAAACTGTATGAGGAAGGGAGATGAAAACATATTTGATGCACTGGTCTGTTCATGCTGCAGATACCTGTTGGTTCAATGTCCTCAATCCACAGTGGATTACTTACAGTAACCTACAGTAGAAGATAGGAAATGTTATTAGTCATATAGACCCAAATCATTATTCATATTCACATTTGAAAGCAAAGACACACACAGAACTACACATTACATTTATGCTGTGCTAGGTTGCTATATAAACTCAATATAATTTATTTATTGTTCTAGTAATTAATAAAGGCATTTACCAATCCATTCTAACAAAGCACGTTATGAAAATTCTTTCTGATAAAAGGTTGAGTTGCAAATAAATACGGCATGAGTATATTCCATTTTTGGATGTAAAGGCAGCCTTGAGCAAATGTCGGCATAGGCTTTTTTTCATACAGCCATCTGAGCCTCTATGCCAACACACCACCCCCCTCAGGTGGTGAGACAGAGTCTTGATCATAGTAGACTCATATACACTAATGGATTCTACGCTATACAATGCGTTGACATGAATCTTGTTTTGACTACTTTCTCCACTTTTGGCTTCTGGCTCGCTCCCTTGTTTTGCTATTTTTATCAGGCCTTTTAGAACACAACACACAGTGTGTTTGAAAAGGGCCTGCCAGGTCAATAAGATACATCAGTACATACTTTGTTCATTTAGGGAGATTTACACTTCACACTTCTGGTTCAATCTAGTCCAATTTACTAAATTGTGACATGGTATTAATTCAAGTTCTGCAAATTTTCTTTTAGAAAAACAATATACAACCTTTTTATGGTAACATATTAATATCCAGTCCAAGTTTTGCATTTATTCACTGGATTACATTGACAACAAAGAATAGTGTTGACCTGGGATAGAACAATATACTTTGTTAGATCTGTCTGATTATCACTTTGTTTTGTCTGAGAATTCAATTAGTATCTATTAAACTGTAAGGACAACCAGTGGCCTTATTGCTGCCAGTAGCCAACCATTCTTGTTAGGGGAGGCCAACACCAAGGAGCAGTGTGGGGCAGAGGGATTGACATTTGAGAGCTGCGGTGAAGGTTGCCCCGGCTTAGAGCGAAAAGGGAGGGAAAGGACGCGGAGGGGTACGCAGATTCAATTTCAACAGGACGGCATTCCTGAAAATCTCAAGATGGACAACATGAGACAGTGAGCAAAGTACAGGATCGTGGATGTTCTACCAGCGACTTAGTTTGTGTCCGACCCGGCTGCTGAGGTGAAAGTCAGTAGCAGAGAGTGTCCAATGAGGTGTGAGGACAGCCATACAAAGACCTCAACCCAGGACAGAGAGACTGATGGACAGGATGACAGCGTGAAAGACAGACAAGTCCTGAAAAGACATCGGAGACAGACAATGTGACTTTCCATTCGGACGCTAGTTTCTGTCAGCATCTGCTTTTCACTCAGTGAGTGATGTTTTCTATATCTAGCTAATGTCGTACTAACTGTGCATGTCAACCCCCAGACTTATGGAGAGGGGTGCTGGTCTCCTCGCTATTGCCAATCATTTAATGTTCCGAAATGTCCACGTGCCCTGGCACAGTTTACTGTCTATTAATGACATTGTTGATAGTAGTTGTATGCTACTTGTTGTCACACTCCTCTTTAGTCTCTTAGATACGATATTTGCCATATTTGATAATGCCATCAACTGTTATTTAGTTCACCACTAAGGCTTCCGCTGCAGTAGCTCTTATACAAAACTGCTTCATCTGCAAGGTCCTGGGTGATATCTTTATCATAAGAGTCCATGTGTCATTACAAAGTATTCACAGCTTTTGTCATAAACCCATTGAACTCCTAACCTTGATTTCAGACAGTCCTCCACACTTGCAGCACGTAGACAGCAGTGAGAAGCAGGATTGCTGGGCAAGGCACGAGAGCAGGGATGGAGAACGTGGACAAAAAGGGTGACGGAGGAGGTGGGGACGACTACAGCGAGAGTGAGACAGACAAATGCCTGAAGAACGAACTGAACAGCGAGGAGAAGGGCGCCAAAGAGGACAAGGTGGCCGAGAAGGAGAGCTTAAGGGAAACCCGGCGTTCCGGGTCAATGTGGAAGGGTGGCTGGGCGTTGAGTGAGAGGCTGGCCATCAACGTGTCAGGGATGCGCTACGAGACCCAGCTCCGCACCCTGGCCCAGTTCCCCGACTCCATGCTGGGCGACCCTCGGCGACGGCTTCGCTACTTCGATCCCCTGCGCAACGAGCTCTTCCTGGACCGCAACAGAGCCTGCTTCGACGCCATTTTGTACTTCTACCAGTCGGGCGGCAGGCTTCGCAGGCCCGCCAACGTGCCGCTGGACGTCTTCATGGACGAGCTGCTATTCTACGAGCTGGGCGAAGACATCATGGCGCGTTTCAGAGAGGACGAGGGCTTCCCTAAGGAGGAGGAGACGCCGTTGCCGACCAACGAGTTCCAAAGGCAACTGTGGATGCTGTTTGAGCACCCGGAGTCTTCAGGGGGAGCCCGCATCATTGCCATCATCAGTGTCATGGTCATCGTGGTGTCCATCCTCATCTTCTGCCTGGAGACCTTGCCCGACTTCAGGAACGAGAAGGAGTCCCGGGAGGTAAGGATCCTTTGGGGGACGTTGCTTAGCACACATGGGATGAACGAAGATGGCTTGGGCTATTGGGGAACATTCTCGGCATGGGCAATAGAGTGGGATCAACAATGGAGTGTTGAGAGGTTGTCAGAGATTAGGAATTTCAGGAAACAGCAAGCGGTGGTAGAGGCTTGTTTGGGGAAAGGTGAAGGTAAGAGGTGCTTTGAAAGATGGAGGACAAGTATATTTCATTTCCAATAACTTCACTATCCCCACACAGGCAATTAGGGAAGTGCATTCCTCACATGATGAGAGAGAAGCAGTGGCGCCATTAACTGAGTTAAATACATTCTTGACACAATCTCACTTAACACCTGCTGAATATTTCATGGAATTTTTATAAGAGTCAAGGGTTGAGCATGGATAGCAGGAAAGACAGATGAGTACCAGTGCGTCATGAAGACACATTTTTGCCTGTGTCGTCCCATCAAGCTTTGTGTCAGCTTAAGTTAAAAGGGCTATTTGAATATTGTATGAATCAACATATGTATATCTGTATATACACTAATGAAAATATATGTATGAACACTGTCGAGCTGATTTTGAGAACACAGATCAAGTACCTCTACTCCCCAAGGTGGACAATGGGATAGGTGCAATTGCTTGTGTCAAATGGTAACATGATCTCATTCACACCAGCTGTTGAGGTAAACATACCACTTGGGGACTACTAGCCCAAAGTCTATTAGAGGGGAAAAAGTATTTACTGAGTGACAACTTATGGGTTGACTGGTTGAGAAGTAAACCAGGGTAAGAGGTAGGGAGAGGCTGACGGTGTGATTATTTTAGTCGCCTGTAAAATTTGATCCCCCTCGAATTGGGGTGAGGGGGCTGGCACGAAAGGGTAAAAGGAGCAAAGGGTGGGGATTGGGACTCAAATATAAGGGGGTAAAGTTGGAGCATGTAAAAGTAAGCTGGGCAAAGGAAAGGTCACACAATGAATGAACAGAAGGTGAGCTCGGATACTCGGACAGAAAGGTCTAGCAGAGATAAGAGGCCGCGCTTGTGTCATGTTAACCGTTCACACATTCCTCCGGGACTGCTGCGCTAGGCTGTCGCGATCTTTGCACACGGGAGCCTGCCAGGAAACTGCTGTAACCCCCCCCCCCTCTCTCTTCAGTGAGCTGCAGGCCCACTGAGGCGTGTGGACTATGTCTCGCGGCGACAGCACAGAGGGAGTTGGAGTAGCGACAGCGGTGTAGATGGATAGGGAATGGCGTGGCGCGGCGCTCTCGTGTTTCACTTGGGAGATCTCGTGGAGCTATATATAGTCCCAGGACAGCCCTCACTGCACATCAACACATAGTGCCCAGCCTTATTAATAAGGGACGGATATGCTACTGGGACACACAAAGAATTTAGCTTAGATTCAGCATATTCAATTGAAGGCAGTGAATTGTTTTTGAATATTTTTGAATATGTTTTTAATTTAGAATCTAACCGTACATTCTTAAGTGTTTTGTTCCCGTACACCTAAGTATAGTCAATAAAAATATACTATACATGTATGCACTATACTCACTGGCAATGACAGATTGCCAGTCAGGTGGACTGGCACCAAATAGACTGTAACTCAATGCCATACACGTCAGTGTCAAACACTTTTATGACCGTTCCAACAAACAAGATGGCTCCCTACTGAGATGGCGCAACCTTTGGTCCTTTCTTGTAAACGATGTTACCTAATTATTGAAAGGTCAATATTTCAGCACCCACTTATAAACCAAAACATAGACAGCGAGGCAAGGATTCTAGTGGTTACTTGATTCAACATATTAGGCATTGGTTGCTAATTATTAGCAGTTAAGGGAGACATGAAATGATAGATTTGTTTCTAAAAAAAGGACTGTCAAAACATCTAGAAATAGCGGTGTTACCCTTGCCTACCTGTCAACTTTCTTCCTGTTTGACACTCTACAGTATTCTGACATTCTGACGGCATAGTTAAGCTGCACTGTAGCTTCCAGAGATTTTAGACATGTTCAGCAATTACAGGCAATTGAAATTACTCTGTCAACAGAGTTTTCCAAAAATGTTTTATTAGTTCAACTAAAATTCTATACCCCTCTCTGCCAGCTTTCAAGTCCTCTAAGATCTTTTTAGTTCAGTGTAAGATACAAAGAGTATGCTACAGAGAAATCCATCCATCCATTAACTTTACCGCTTATCCTGTACAGGGTCACGGGGGGGGCTGGAGCCTATCCCAGCGGACACAGGGCGAGAGGCGGGGTACACCCTGGACAGGTCGCCAGTCTATCATGCTACAGAGAAAATGTTAGAAAAACATTGGGAAAAGAATATGAAACATCAGAAAACATATGAGAGATGGAAGCGATTTACATATTATATTTGACAAGCTGAGTTGTTGTGAGCCAGGTTGGTGTCAGTAAAGAAAAGGAGTTGAAAGGAAATGTCTTTCTACATACACTTTCCCCAGTTCATTTGGATGTGTCTTGTTTGCAACAGAAACAGTCATTTGTTTGTGTAAGGCCAATTTGAAAAAAATATTATGATTCTTTTTTTATGGATTGCCTAACCAAGCTTCACAGGTTAACATGATCCCGTTCAGTTGAAGAAATTTGAGTATATAACGGATTATCACAGAAACTGACAATACAGAAATTTGAGTTCCAAGTTAGGGATACTCAGAATGTCTACCTTACCACCGTGTGTCCTCTCTGTATTGGTACCAAGCAGTCCCTGTTGTGTCCTCTCCATTACAGGAGTACTTCTACAGATATCACGCACAGGCCAAGAACGTGTCCGAGCACTGGCCCCTCCCCACCAGCGTCTTCATGGACCCCTTCTTCATCGTGGAGTCCATTTGCATCTGCTGGTTTTCCTTTGAGCTCTTCATGCGCTTCATGTCGTCGCCCAGCAAAATACACTTCTTCAAGGACGTGATGAACATCATTGACTTCTCCGCCATCATGCCGTACTTCATCACGCTGGGCACGGAGCTGGCCAAAGACGAGGAGGCCACGCCGGGCATGTCCCTGGCCATCATCAGGGTCATCCGGCTGGTCAGGGTGTTTAGGATCTTCAAGCTGTCGCGCCACTCCAAGGGCCTCCAGATCCTGGGCCAGACGCTGAGGGCCAGCCTGAGGGAGCTGGCCCTGCTCATCTTCTTCCTCTTCATCGGCGTCATCCTCTTCTCTAGCGCCATCTACTTTGCCGAGGGGGACCACCCCAACACGGCCTTCGTCAGCATACCGCACGCCTTTTGGTGGGCGGTGGTCACCATGACGACGGTGGGCTACGGCGACATGTACCCGGAGACCGTGTGGGGGAAGATGGTGGGCTCCATGTGCGCCATCGCCGGCGTGCTGACCATCTCGCTGCCCGTGCCTGTCATCGTGTCCAACTTCAGCTACTTCTACCACCGCGAGACGGAGTGCGAGGACAGCACGGAGTACACACACACCAAGACGTCGCTTTGGGAGGACGAGGAGCCTGACGGGGAGGGGGTGGGGGAAGGGGATGGGGAGACAGAGGGGGATTACTATGCCATTGAGGGCATCTGCAACCCTTTAAATGGTGCTTTGTTAGGGGGACTCTGTGCTGGGCAGACTCTGGTGTCCAAAGGGGTGAACATGAACCTGAGAGAACCGCTGGTGACTCAGGTGTAACAAGAAGGCAGCTGGGATGTGTGTGTGTAGGGGGGGATTAAAGAAGACTGAGAAACCAAGAAGGAGAAAGAAAGGAAAAAGGAACAAGCAAAGTGGTGTGAAATAACAAAGTCAGTACAATACACTGTAGATATCAGATATAGACTGAATTGATACAAATTCAAGTTACTTGTAAAAATAAGAGACAGACGTTTTTTGTCACATCTAAATCATTTATAGCTTGAGTGATATATTGTTGTTTTTCCAAGATTTGTAAATTATTAATCTGTCTAACTCGCGTTTGAATTTGAATGCACAAAGGATTTCAGTGCCTTGAAACTCTAATGTCTTAGTTATTTTTTCTTTGCTAGAGATCAAATACACGTCCTTCATGCTGCCCTTAAATGGACTGTGAAAGAGCACTTAGGCAACTGAGGACAAACGATGGTCTGAAGAACACGTTTGAGAAAAGGGTTAAAACAATTGCATCAACCAACCAAGCATGTTGAAATATTCTACAACAGGTTATAAAACAGCAGACAATTTTCAGCGGGAGCTCAGTAATCAGCCAGCAGATTGTATACACATGTATTGAGCTGTCAAGTTTACTATTCGTAAAGCTGTCAAGTTCACATTTACTTAGAGCTGATGTGTTTCGCCATGTATTTTACTGTGCTATTGTATTACTTACTATCATAACGGACTATCATCTATTTTAAGAGCTGAAAAAGCAGGTTATAGGAAAAAGGGCAACATTTCTGTAACTATAGTTTGAATAAAGATTTTATTTAATTTATTTTCCTAACACGTATTTGTTATTTATGATTTACTGTCCATACTGTAAGAAGTGTTATTTATTGATTAATATGACAAGTCTAGCAGCAGTTTAACCTTAGCTTATTACCTTTTTAATGCCCCTAAAACCATTGGCCTGTCATTCAGATGTGTGAGCAAGGACAAGTAGCCCACAGTATTTGCACAGCTACTGTCTGCTTAAAGTGACTTTGGAGGACATTTGTCAAATTTGGCTTACAATACTTTTGCATGAGCAACTAAGTTACTGTATGGGATTAAGGTCAGGTGTCTAATTTGAGAGCTTTGTTCCCACTGGGATGTATGTAAATATGATGACAAGCACTGTACACTGTTCTTCAAATTAAGAAACCAATTGTAGTTGCTAGCATTGTCTACAGTATCAAGGTAGTACAGTCATGACCATTCAAACTGGCACCATTGCACTTGTTTTAAAAAAAAAGGCAACATTTCTTCCTGACGATAATTGCAATTTTTGCATTTTCACACAAATGTATTTCTTTGGTTTGCAGTGGAATAAAACATAGAAAGTTGACAAGTTAACAAAATATTTGCTTAATCGACAATAAAATTCCCAATGACTCATGATGTAATAGTGTGGTGCACTATTTTTCAGCCAGTTTAACTACACAAAACGGCCGGGTACGACAATGAAAATGGATAAAACTAATAAAGCCAGAGAATTTTCTGAGGAGGTCAGACGCAAACTTGTACCAAGGCAAGGACAATATCTCAAGGCTCCAATCTGAAGAGATCTTGATGTTTCTGTTCCCATAATGTGTAGTGTTATCAGGACATTTAAGACCCGTGGCACTGTAGCAAACATCAAATCCAGTTAACAATTGTTCAAATAGTAAAAACAGGCACCTCAATTAACTGCCATACAGTTTCAAGTTGACTGTCCTGAGAAAGACATAAACCCGAGTTTGGAAAATCAGGTGGTCAGATGAGTCCAAATGAAAGCTTTTGGTACTACACCAGACTGTACATACCTAGGACTGTAAAACACCAGATTGTAATACACCAGTCTGTACATACCTAGGACTTTTCAATATAGCTAGCATGTTAGGAAAACATATGTATATTTTATTTTTGAACTTGAACTCGATGGCAGTGATTTCATGGCTGCAGACATTGCACTGCAGCATTACTCATTTTCTCCACAAGGGAGCAATCCAAACACATGCTGTGCATCTTTCAGCTCCTAGGCTTTTCACCCAGCTATGCTGTGCTCCCTAAGCAATGTGCTGATTGAAACAGTCTAGTAGTCAGCCCCTACACTGAGCTATTTATGCTGTGTATTTTACAACCGAGTCCTGTTCCAGTTCTCATGCTCCGGCTGACTGTGCTTCTGATGTTTTAAAATCTCTATGCAGTAATTTTTGTTCCTTGCTTTGACTACTGTGAGATCCCTCGATGTGTGCGTGCTCGCTGACAATCATGTTTAAGGATAAACCTGGTGATTAATTTTTTTTATCAATATCACACTTTATTTGTTATGTTTCTCATTCACTGGTGAATTTGGAAACAATCTTCAGTATCAATATTAACGCATCATGTATTAATACAAATACGTACGTATATGTGTTCAGCTTTGTGCCTGTTGATAGGTAAATAGCAATTTGACCAATAACATTTAGCTCTTAGACATGGTTTCAAGGCTTGTTTAAATATGAAAATATAAATAACAAAATAATAAAATATAATAAAATATAACAATAAATTATTCAAATAAGAGGTACAATAAACCTAGGTGTAACACCTTGCAGTTCATTCAATGAACAATAAATATGTTTAGATTCTCTCTTAATCCTCTGGGGACGGAGGATTGACACTTGCATTGCGACGCATCCCCAGAAGATCATCTGAGTCCAGGTTTACGTTCCACTGATTATATGAAAGGTGGTCCAACACATTCTCTGTCACACTGAGGGGGACAACGTTGCTCCTCATGGGTAGGAACTGAGTGAACGGGAGTGCATGTTTCCCGGAGGAGAACTTCAAAGCAAGGGACACAGGAAGTCCATGGTGGAAGGAGTGGAACCGAGTGTAGCTATCCGCCAGCAGTAGCTCTTTGAAGCTGCAGTCCGCTTCAGTGTGCTGGCCCTGAGAAGAAAAAAAAAAATCACTAAAAGAAACAGGAATAAAAACTAGCCTCAGAAATACTTTAATATGAAGCATTGTGTATCAAAAGCAGAGATAAATGCAAAGACAAAATAAATCTCAAGTATTCCAAGTATCGATTTGGTAGGTAGCTGTGTTTCTTTTGTTTTACCTGTCCCCTCAAGTTGCCTTCACTGTCCACACAGAGGTACAGAGAGGAAGACACCCCCTTGATTATGGTTACACCAGGCTTATTCGATCTCAGCTCCAGCAGACCTACACATAGAAACACTGGTTTAAAGGCAAGATCAACTTTCCTCTATTGATGATCTGTTATGTGATACAGAGTAGATACCAATGCCTTGTAACTAGTGTACTGCTCTAGGATAATGGATTTTAAGAACATTGACTTTTATAATGATCATAATATAACATGCAATCTACGTTAGTTTTCCTGGACTGAAGAAACATTATCAACAGAACTGTTTGTTTCAGACTTCATGTATGTAATTACATATTTGTTTGGCCTAACACGCATTGCATTATGCCCATTGCTATTACGTCTGACAGCCTATTCCTTGATCTGCCATGTTCTGTAGCACTCACTGTGAATGGTCTGGACAGGAGTCCCTGATACTCTCCCATCCGGGCTCATCTCCAGAAACATCGACTTTCTGTGGTTTCCTGTAACAAAAGAAACATGATCACACAATGTTCAAGTTAACAGGACTTTTAAAAGAATATAATTACATTAAATGCAGACAGTTACATTCAGACTATTTGTGTTAACTAAAAGACGAATTCACCATTTACTCAAGATGGTATGTTGGTTACACTTGAAGGAGGTAAAAGTGTGCTCAGTACCTGTGTAGAGATGCCTTTGCCTCACTTGGTCACCCAGGGACAGAAGTGGGCTGGAGTCAGGGATATAGAACGGCAGGGAGAGAGGCAGGAAGGACAAGAAAAAAACAGCAAAAGAGAAGGAGGAGTAGTGTCCACTTAAGAACATTGAGGAAAGATAATTGCGGGGCAAAAGCTCTTCAAACAAAAAATTGATATACAAAATATAAACACTTTAGCCCCTCAGGTGCAGATACGATGTTTTCTTTTTATTACAGCAGAATCCGAAGTGAAAGGGAAATAAATAAAATAAATAGATAATAAATAAATGTATAGAATAAAAAACACAAAGAATCGCTATGAGCTCTGTTGGCTTCGGTTCTAAATATCTGCATGGGGCTGGTTCTTATATAGGGAATCTGTAGGAGCCATTATCAGTGGCGGTGGGAGGACCCACACATAAGGAATTGATGACTCAGAAAGATTCAGGGGAAAAACGTGTTCAGAAAACTCAAATAAATGTAACTGTCAGCTCTAAAAATCAAGAGACGGATGGGTACTGTGTACATGAAGTAATGAATGTTTATCCTACTCCACGTTTTGCACCTGGATTGAAAAATAAAAAGATTATTTAAGTTTGGCTTTATTTGTATGGCTTTTTTTTAACTTATTATAAGTTGTAGAAAACAAGATTCTAAAGTCGATGAAACTCTCATGTGATTAAATACATATCAGATCAAATAAAAATGACTTGTATTACTCAGGTGTCACACTCATAGTCATAGTGACCACAACGGGAAAAAACTTGATTAATTAATTGTCCATTTCCGTTTCAGTATATACACATTTTGACAAGCCTCTTCATTTATTTGGGGGGTCTCATGGAAGGGTGTTTTTTCCCATATATGATGGCGAAATGCCGCACGTAGGAGACAAGATAATGTCATAAAGTGTGTTTGGTGTGGTTTCAGAGTGTTTGTGTTCGTTTGTGTTCTTATGTGTCAGTAAGAGTGTGCCTTAGTGTGTTTGCGTGTGTATGTGTGTGTGTGTCTATGTGTGTGTTCTGGAAGCGGGGGTGCGAAGTGGTTTAACTTTCTTCCTGATTTACGACCATTCAAAATAAATGTTTACTTAACTCCAGCTGCGTTGAGAAGGTGCCGGTAATAGTCCCTGGCACCCATTAGTGATGAAGCACAGAACACAGTTGTGGCCTTTAGTATGTTCTCCAGCTTCTCCAAAGAGAAACATCCTCCTCCATTCCCATACACCCACTCGTACAGCGTACATAGAATACATTTATCCATAGGGAATAATGATACTGTTTTTATATACTCACAAAAGAGATGCTACAAAAATCTCAGTAACTCTTGTCTATGGTAAAAACAAGTAAATAAACTCAGCACAATAAAGAATGCTCCCATGAAAATGTATTACCACCCTGGTGACGTTTTGAGCGTCCAGATCTTTTGCAGACGCTTAAAACTTCACCAGGATGGTAATACATTTTCATGGGAGCATTTTTAGCATGCAGACTATTTTTCACACTATTTTCCTTCTGTGTAGCACTTAACATTTATCACTTGGATGTGCATGCTTTTCTACTTGTCTATGTCCCCATTTGTCATTGGAAAGTTCATGTTGACTATTTTTGTATAGTTTGGTCTGGGCTGAGACACACTTAGCTTTTATTTAGTCACACTATGCAAACATGGCCAGCCTTACTGGAAGTAGTCTAAACTCAATTCGTGCGAAGTAACCCCTTTCAGCCTTACATTATCATACAAAGTTTTACTAATGCAAAAATGAATTGCTTAAAGGTTGACGTTCATTCTTTATTCCACTGTTGTTTATTTGAAGATTAAAAGGCTCATGAATGGAAGATGGCTTTGACTTAATTGGATCCTAATGAAGTTATTTTAGCAACTGAAGGGGCCTACTGTGCTGGACATTCTTCTTCTTGCAACCTGTGTGTATATATGGCACTGCCTTACACTTCAAAAGCTATTTAAAAACCTGTTGGCAAATCGGTTTTGTTAAAACGAGACAAATGGAGCCCGTTTAAATGTTTGTGGTTCAATGTGTAGGCTAGACTGCCAAGTTCCTTATGTGGCTGTAGAAGTTTGTGAGGCAGCATAACATAACTTGTAATAATAAACTGTAGGGCCTTTACCTTTGATTAAATGATCAACACCTGGTAGGTACCACATCTTGCAATAAAATGAGTCCATTCCCATTCAGTAGCATTTAACAGGTATTATTTTTTAATTACAGCTTTTACAATCATTATCATTATTATTATCATATTATATTCAATTATTATCACTACTCTCCATCATTAATATTAATTTAAATCATAACACAATTTGTTTTTCAAATGTACACATACAAGTAGCATATCTTAAATGTCCATAATTTAAAACGTATTTACTTTTCAACCTAAAATGAAATTACTGTCAGTCTTAACTAGGTATGAAATAAACATACAGATCAATACATACACACATACGTACTGTACATACATACGTACGGTACATACATACATACATACATACATACATACATACATACATACAATAGCTGTTATCATAAAAAATGATACAAAATAAAATACACACATTTTACAAATTTCTTACTCAAGCTTTCACGTTGTTAGATGATTGATATCATTACTTTCAATCTAAAATTGTTGGTTTTGGCATGCATATTAACATAAACATTTTTACTTTTTTCATGATTTTGTCAAAATGCACTTTACTAATTGTCCATTGTTTTCCTGGTCGCATTGTGCATCTCGTATTGTCTCTTATGGCTTAAAAACATACAAGTCACGTCCCTCCATGAACACTCACATATTCTCAGTTTAAAACTCCTGACACTAGCTCCCTCTCCCTCTGTCTGTCTAACAAGAGCACTACGATCTTCTTTAAACAGTGTGTTCTGTTGCCACTCCAAGCCAAAGGAACATCAACTGGGGGAGGGGGGGAAGGGGGCAATAATTCTGCTTAGCAGAATTGGAATGCATTTTACTTTCCAATAAAAAAAATATATGGAGTCAACGTTTCAATATTGCCATGTCACACTTAACAACCGAGGAAGTACATACAAATGGGTGATGGAGTCATTTTCTAAATCATCAAACAGCTTCATGCCACAACTGTGGACCAAGACAGAGAGAGAGAGAAAGAGAAAGACAGACAAACAGACATTCACTCACTCTATTGTTTATATTTTTTTGGAAAGCGTTCACTCATTTTTCTTAATCTTGACGACTTCCCACATGGGTCCGGTTGGTTCTACCCTTCATTTGCCATTTTGATTCTTTAAAAACAGGGATCTTTTTTAGGAGAAGGAATAGGGGAGAGGACTCTGGAAAACAAAAATAATGCACTATAAAAATACGATATGACACCTTATTTACAAGCTTTTTCTTTTTGACCTCCATTGAAACAAATGTCTGTTGATCATGTGCAAATTGAATTGACGGAATGAAAAAATATTTATTTTTATAAAACCTTTCACACAATTTTCTCACCTGGTGTGCTTATCCTTTAGCAGGAATAGGTTCTCACTGATCCCGATTCACCCCTCGGACCAGAGTTCACTAAAAAACAAAGTGTGCAAGGGGAGTTATTAGCACCTATAAGGTCAAATTTCATAACGTCAAACAACAGTGAGAAGCCAATGCAGGATTTCTTTTATTGAAAAAGGTTCTTCTAATGCATTTAGGTGTGCTTTCATGGACATTACTTATTGTAATGACAAATATGTTGCGAAGTCCCATTGATCCCGCTCAGTTATTTTTCGGATCAGGAACAGATCAGATCTTTTTTGTCAATGGAGGAAAGTATGCCCATGTTAGCACCATAAAATAAGCAGTTGTTTTAAACAAAGTACTGGATTCATTCCTTTCTTGGCAGGCAGTATTTCACAGTGTGACAGTATGCGACAGGGAAAGACAAGGCCAGCAGCTCACCTTCACTCTGAACTTTCCTCAGGGTGACAGAAGGGGTGGAGATGGCAGAGGCACGGAAGTTGGCGGGTAACGTTTCCGAAGAGTCGGAAGTCACGCCCCGTAGGTCCTTCTCTCGAAACATTTTCCTCCACGAGGGTGAGCGCGTAAACGTTTTAGTCCCGTCCTGGCCAAACTGTTCAGACGAAGATTGGAATTATATTCTAATAGAGTTCTAACAGTACCTAAAAACTACTGTGTAGTACGTCAGCAGTATGTCATTTAGTTTAGTGTACACCTATGTGAATGTAAATTAAATACTGTCAAATACTGTCACAATGTAATGTCTGTAACAAAGAATATTGTGAGTGTTGCCATTCATTCACATCCATTTTGGTTTTAAAAGAAAGGTGTGGTTCATCAGAAATTTTTGGAGACAGATCCAATCCCAAATAGTTGTAATGAATAACATATTCTCTATGCAACCTATGCAAATGTACACATCTAAATGACTATCGTGAATTTTTAAATTTTCCAAATCAGCCGCCTTTTACCTCATCTGGCCTCCTTTCTGTTCCCATGGCAATAAGGGCATTGTATTCCTTCTCCAGAAGTTGCCTTGCCTTGGAGAGAGAGAGAAAGAGAGAGAGAGAGAGAGAGAGAGAGAAAGAGAGAGAGAGAGAGAGAGAGAGAGAGAGAGAGAGAGAGAGAATTAGACCTTCAAGATAATAATTAAGATTATTAAGTCTTTTATGATCAAGATTGTGTTGCTGGACAAAAAGAACACCAGGCGTGGTGCTACAGCCTCATTGAAGACGAGACGAGTGGACTGAGATGTTAATCACACGTTAAATGTCTTCTGATCAGTCAGGGGCTGGACTGCTCTGGAAGGGAGGGGAGCACCTGTGTGTTCTGATTGGGTATCTGCAGTAGGAGGGCCAGGTCAGTGTAGTCAAAGGTGTCGTCTAGCGCCAGCAGGGCACCATGGACCCCGCTCTCTGATAGGTTGTCCGCAAACTCCTTCAAGCCAATGGTCTGCACCCAGCACATCACTCGCTCGTTGGACCATACCACAACGTCTGTGGGGGGGGACACGTAGAACAAGGCAGAGTGACGAAGAGGAACATGGCTGAGACGGACATGTATTCAACACAATACTACACTGTATAAAAGAGCGGAAGTGTAAATTCACCAGAGGGTTCTCCTTGGCTCTGGTGCTGACTCTCATCTCGCCTCCTCTCCAGCTCCTTCCTGTCGTAGTTCAGGCGCTTCAAGCACATGATGCCATAATGCAGGCTCACCCTGGATAAGACCAATAATGAAAGATAGAGAGAGAGAGAGAGGGAGAGAGAGAGAGAGAGAGAGAGAGAGATTGTGGAGAGAAAGGGGAAATCAACAATTGAAAAATGTACATCAATCATAATGGCAAGTAGGAAAAAGTGAGAGGGCCGGGTGTCAATCAAAGCACTACAGACACCTTGATCTGCTCGCACTACAACACACAGTCCCTGTACCCGCACCATGGGGCTCCACAAACATTCACTACTGGAGCCGACCAGCCAGGCCAGTACGGTTCCACTCAGCACTGCTGCTGTATAGAAAAGCCCCAAGATAGTTCCAAAAACAATGACCACCCCTCTGAGTCCAACCTGTGGAAGCTGTCCACCATCTTGAGCTGTCCCCTCAGCTCCTTCTTGGTGAGGTGGTCCAGCATGCGGGCGTCCACCAGTGACTCCATGAAGTAGGAGCGGTACTGGGGCAGGCCCAGGCTGGGCAGCCACTCATTGCCCACCCACTCATGGTTCATGTCCCCGTAGGCTAGGATCTGGGAGGCGCGGAGGGAAGGAGACAAGGAGAGATGGAGGGGAAATAGATAAGGAAAGAGAGATGGAGGTGGCATAGATAGCAGCACAATCATGTCCCCAGCACCCGCTCATAGCCTCCACATTAAGCATACGCCATAAATCAACCTCCATCTCACAGTGTGTTCACCCATTCTAGCCCATTGGAAATATGGGCACATTTCTTTAGCAGCGACATACACGTACCTGATCCCAGCTAAACTCCTTCACCTCCTTTCGTGATGCGAGGAAAAGAGGGGGAAAAGAGAAAGAGGAGAGGAAGAGATGGAGGCAGAGCAGGGAGAAGTACCCGGATGTGGTGTTTTTGTTGTTTTGCGGTATCAATGGGGTTCAGAAAGGGGACAGAGAGATAGGAGTGAGAGGAAAGGCAGAAGGAGGAATAGTTGTGTTAGTGAGTGAGAATGAGCTGGGAAATACGCTACAATACGGCAGACTTTGGGGGGATAGTGGGGGAAAGGTGGAGCCATACAAGCCTAATCAGAGACAAAGAAAGAAAATAACAGTCAATTGGATTACTTTGGGTATGGTCTTGGATGGTTGTACAACATAACATTTGAAACAAAAAATATTTTTATTGATAGGACTTTGAAAATAGTGACAGAGAGCGGCAACATTGAATGACCATTTAGGAGTAAAATTAGTCAGACTTACTGGTTTGGTAGCGGCTGTTAGGGATTCCATCTCGGCATGGGTCATCCAAATATTACTGGTGGACTGAGACAAAAAACATTTGTTATTGTTTTGCTTTGACACCCCTAACGGGTCACATCCGTTTTCATTTTCATGTAGAGACTTTGTGTCTGTCTGCGTGTTTGTGTTTTTTTTATTCAATCTTTGATATTTTTATATTTGTCCTACAGTCAGCGATAAAAAAACATTCTGAGAAATTCTGTGTGGGTGTATTTACAGTTTTGTAGCTCTGAATTCTGCTCTGTTTATCTGTGCGAGTAAGTGTATGTGTCAACGTGTGGGTGTGTGTGTACACTCACTGAGCGTGTGCTGGCCGGTGCCGAGGGGCTGGTCAAGGAGACCATCTCTTGGATGGCCAGCCTTAATTTGAGGCGGTGCAGAGGGTTGCTGATGCCAATCTCCCTCTGGATCTCCGTGTCTGACAAGTTGGCCATAATGGCACCGCTCTTTACATTGGCACGACACGCTGCCACGTACCATGCAGGCATGCCCACCCACAGCTGGCAGGGAAGGACGGGAAATAGAATCGAACAGAACAAAATGTTCCTGCCGTACTTTTGTATGCAATGCCTTGCTATACTATATTATGATATGCTGTGCTATGCTATGCTACAAAATAGGAAATAATATGATAGAATAAAATACACTACATTATAATACTACTGTGATAGATCGTGATAGAATAGACTAGTCTAGACTAGAATAGAATAGAATAGAATAGAATACCTCGAGCCACGTAACCACAGTAGGGCCATCCCACGAGGCAAAGGGGAGACCCTGGCGACATGCCTCTTCTAGCAGGTCATGTCTATGGAGGCAAAGCAGAAACAGACGGAGCAGGTGAAGAAGAGAAAACAGCCTGTGGGGTCTGCTTAGGTTTTACTCCGAGGTTCTAAAAAAAGACTTTTATGAAAACCGACTACTTCACAATCGTCGACTACTGCACGCACAACACAGACGTAAGATATATAACTCATGGGGAATGTAGAGCTCACTTCTTCTTGCTGCGGCGGTCCTTCTCCACAGTTCCAGTGCCCATCTTGGCCAGGCCCAGAGGGTCAGCTGAACCCAGGTCGTCAGAGGGCGTCGAGGCTGAAGCAGGTTAAAGGTCATTCCAAAGTCCACACACCACTGAGGTATGATAATTCACGATGAACATAATAGAATAATAATCTGTGCATCAATGCATGGCAGTGCGGTGACGCTGCTTCCACTGACCCAGAGAGGCAGATTCACGGCCGGGTCCTCCCATCCTCCCCTTCTCCTTCTTGCCAAAGAGGCGGCCGATGGACGACTTGATGCTTTTCTTCTTGCTGGCTTTGTGCAGGGAATCCTGGCTACTGGTGGAGACACCATCCGCAGAAAGACTTTACATATAAACACAAACCCTCAATGAGGATAGCGTCACCAATAAACAGCAACACAACTTTGTAAATAAAACCTTTTCAAAGACCTTCTTACAGACTGTGCATTAAGCCTTGTATTATACCTGCGGAACTCCCGGTGGTCATCAAGCCCCGCCCCAGGGTGAGTGTGGGTCATTCTGTCCAATCGCAATGCGCGCGGCACCGGGGGAGGGGTGGAGTCAATGAGGGCTAGCGCCCTGCAGTCGTCACCCTCTTTGCTATTCTGTGACAGCCAAAGCAACGGACATATTAGGAACAGAACCAAACTGAACGCAACTGGTCTGGTACAGTGAAGATGAACGTGCCTCTTCAGCCTGAATACCTGTCTGTCGGTCTCCCGAGCGGGAGAGTGGGGCAGGCGAGGGGTGGAGTGTCCCGAGCTTGGGGGTGAGGGGGACGCCAGGGTGGAGGAGGTCAGGGACGGGGTCATGTAACCGCGGCCCATGCTGTCCCGTCCCCCGCCCAGGGAGGAGGGGGGCAGAGGGGGAGCGTCCAGGGCCACACTGCTGACGCGGCTCTCAATCTCCTCCGCCCGCAGCTCTGTGCTCTCCTTCTCCTCCTGGATGAGTCTGGAGAGGAGGAGGAGAGGGGTGGAGTTGGGCAGAAGGAGGGTGGAGGAGGGAAAAGAGGTAGGGCGGGGTGTGTGTGCGGTGCGGAGAAAAGGAAAGGAGGGGGGGGGGGGGGGGCAGGTCCATAGAGGGGGTGTGGGCGGGGTGAGAGATGGAGAGTGGGAAGGCATGGTGCAGGTGAGAGAAAAAATGTGAGACGGAGATAAAATTGGAGAGAGTGAAAACACCACAGTGAGGAGAGGAGAAAAGGAAGGCAAGGAAGACAAAGGGATCTGTGAGATTGGTCTAAAAGAAAAATTCCTTTGCTGTTGAGCAGACACATGTGGTATGCATCCTAGAGTCCTTAAGGGATTAGCTAAGCATTACTATGAGTAATATTCGGTATTCCGGTATTCAACGTTGGGTAAATTTTACAGAGCCCACCTAAGGTTTCTTGGTCTGTGAGGATACCGTCAGCCTTTATAAAACAAACATTGACCTGACTGAATCTGGATATTGTCCAAATGGACCAAAAGATAAACCCTTTGAAACCTCTTCCATCAGCTGGGCCCCCCTTACTTGATCTCCTTGTTGATGGCCTCCAGCTGCTCCTGGAGCATGATGGCCAGGGTCTGCACGTCAGTCTGCCCACTGGGGGACAGCAGCTCCGAGCCAAACAGGGTCTCCCTCTCCTCCTCGTCGTCCGAGCAGCCCCCCTCCACACCTCCATCGAAGCCGGAGCCCATCATGGTGCCGCTGTCCCACTCTCCGTACTGTCACAAAAACCCCAAGGCTGTTTAGATAACTGTTCTGTTTTGTTCCATAATGTTGGGTCAGTGCACATTTTATGAAATAGAAAATATCCTTCAAAGGATATTACAGGTGGCATAGATACCCTGTATGGGTTGCTGTACATGCACATTATACTGCTGTGCCACACTGTGAATGGGCTCATTGGTCATGTAACTAAAAGCAGCTGTCTCAGTGTACCTAGCCACCTAACCACCATGGTTCCTCCTCACGGCACACACCACACCCCACCCGCCCGCCCACCTTGCTGCTGTCGTCCCTCGGGGGGGCCCACCGGCCGCGGTGCGCCCTCCTGACCACCACCCCAGCAGAGGAGTTCCCATAGCCAGCCGGGAGGGAGCCGCTGCCCTGGGGGTAGCGCAGCTCTGACGCACTCCCTGGAAGAGATCTTCGACAAAGGGTGGAGGGAAGTGAGCTCATGCTGCCCGCCCTACGGAGGTTTGGTGGAATCACAAAGTTTGATTGGTTACGTCACGCGTCTTTGAACATGACAAAGCGGCCCACAAATTCCTTTGTGTATCAACACATAACAATTTAAGTGCCTGTTAAAAAATAAGTGCGTCATCAGGGAAAGGCAAACAATCCATTGCAGGCCACGCAACACATGAATCTCACATGAATTCCTTTTTCTGTATCATTTTAACAATGATATTTTGGCTTTACGGGCATATATTTCCACACATGAATAATTACTTAGCTCTAGTTTTAAGAGCAAACAAAGGTTAGCTAGCGAGATAGCAGTCTACGACAAGGCTGCATTACTTTTCCCTGAGGGAGAGTAAATGTTGACTTATGTGGAATGTTTATTTCTCTAAATGAATCCCCTTGAAGCAGCACTGTGGCTGACCTGGAATAAGAAGAGCCAGGCCTGCCTCTGAGCTGATCCAGCTCCAGTTGAATCCGCTCCAGCTCAGCTATCAGCTGGTCCTGTGAAGGAAGAAACGCAGTGTGTGGTGGCACAGGTAGACAACATTTGTCAACGTTGTGCATTTGTCAATAATTTCTTGAATTTATTGTTTATTCTAGTAAAACCATAAAACGTTTTTTTTTTATACAGGCTGTGCTAACAGGCAAGCGTTTTTTAAGCATCCATACACAATCAGTCTCATCTGAATCAATGGAACACGGTGAAAGCATATGGGCGGATACCTTATTAGCCAGAAGATCGTCCTGGATCTTCTTCATATTTGACAGCTCCTCTGACAGAGCGTTCTAGAAGGGACAGTAACAAACACAAACATCAGCCATCTTGGGGTGACTCCTACTGAACTGTTCAGGATGAAGGCTCTGCGCACACTGAACACAGCGTCCATACCTTCTCCTCCAGCGCGGCCATTCTCTCTTTGAGGTGAAGCTGCAGGCGCTCGTTGGACTCGGACAGCAGCTTGTCCACCGTGTCCGAGAGGCGTTTGTTGTGTTCGTCATTCATCTTCTCCCTTTGTCTCGCCTTGGACACAAGGCAGTGCACGACAATATTTAGCACAGAGGACGGAGGATCAAAAGCAGGACTCGTGTCATATCAGGCTAACGTAGGAAAAGGGACTGTACCCTCTGTAACTCCTGGTTCTTCTCTTCGAGCTGGGCCTCCATCTGCCTCAGGCGCTCCTCAAAATTCCCGTGGCGTTCTTCCGCCTTAACACAGTGAGAGCATGTTTTTTGGTATGGAAAAAGGGATCCAATATGGACCAACTCTTTAAGTACACAGTGACTGGTTTGAGCAACCAAGACAACACTACTGGTCATTATCATCAGCAATCAAACCAGTAAGCACATTGTTCCATGCACACAAATAAATCACCCAGGTAAAAGTAGCGGACGTCGACTTGTGATCTGGGTCAGGCAAACATACACCATCAAACCCATCACCTTCCCTGTTTTCTCTGTAGTGTTTCAAAGTCAGACGTGACTGGGTACCTTGTTGAGGGCAGCGACTCTCTGGGCCAGCTGAGCCTCGATCTCGGGCAGCGTCTCTGCCCTCTGGAGGGTCTGCTGGAGCTTCTGCTTGGCGTCGTCCAGACGCTCCTGGAGCTGGCGGTTCTTCTCCTCGCTCTGGCGGCCACAAATCACACGCACACATACAACGACAGGGTCAGACGAACCTTAAGGCCTGGGTCTCGACCCTGAAGCAACCATAAAGCCATTCCAAATGCACTAGCTTACAAATCCCCCCCCTCAACAGACACCCAGACATGCAGTATATACAGTAGTATTTCCACTGGTTTCGCACCTGTCTGTGAAGGGACTCCTTGCTGGCCAGCTCGTTCTCCAGCTTGTCTTTGATGTCATGGAGGGAGGTGGCCTCCCTCTGTGCACTCAGGTACCTGACAGCAACACGGAGCAACCACACGACATGATCCACCTCTCCGGCTTACCACACTGTCAGGCATGCAGCTGTTATTACACCATTACCACTTATCATGCCTCAAACGCAGTGAAGATCCGTGTGTCTGACTGATAAATGTGCTGTACATCTGGTTGAACAAGTGCGTTGTTAAGGTGAGAAGCGTGTGGCACTACTAAAACATATGCATATGAAATGCTAAGACAAGTGCAAGAACAACATGTGACTACTGGTCCGGGCCTGCTGCCTCAGATTCTATATGTGCCATACAAGTAGGGACCATGGAGACATCGATATCACGTGGAACAGTCAGGCGCACCACGAGACAAAGGCGTTGTGACACCTTTCACAAGCAAAAGAGAGGAAACGTATGCCCCACTGCCGATAAGCGCTACCACCCATACTATATGTGTTGCTGTGGAACGTTCCATGGGAGGGAAGGCTCCTTTGAATTATTCAGTATGGATGTGTTTTAATGGGGGAATGGGCTGGCAGGAAGGTGTGGTCCGGGAGTACCTTCACAGTCCTCTGGGAACCACTGTAGTGAACGGTGAGGTCATTGCTAGTCAAGGGAGCCGAGCACGCACGGGGGTTTACCTGCGTTCTAGTGTGGTGATCCTCTCCTCCATGTCCTCCCTCTGACACAGAGCCTGGGGAAAGCACACAGGAGGTAATAAACTATGACTCAAAGCAGAGACTAACAGACATTTTCCCCTAAACAACCTCGGTATAGACATGGTGTCATCTCAATACCTTATGCAAGACACATTTTATAGGCTGATAGATCTTTCAATGGCACATGTTAATATCCTTATACCCCTCCAAAACAGGGAAAACCCTTCAGCATTTTTTAAAATAAATCCTAAGCCTATCCGCCTTTGATGGAATGATCCTGGCACCATGCTGGGCTGTAGGATGAAGACGGGTCTGATGGCTCTACAAGGCTTTTCCCGGGAACAGATTGGCTACACAGCAGTGTGTAAGGGAGGGGTCCATAAAGCACTGGCTGCGGGAAGGGGGGGCATCTGGGGGGGCCCCCTAACATTGGATATGTATAGTATTTTTTACTAATAACATTTAGAAAAAAAAATGTATACAAAAATTTGGAAGCGTATCTTCATTGTGATGTGAACCATAAAGTTGTTATAAAATAAATACAGTTTAAAAAGAGGCAGCCAATTGCAGTCCCCCCTGATTTTGAACTTGAACGCTGCAAGCTGCCTACGTGGTGTGAAACATTGGCGCGAAAAGGTCATTCAAAATGAGCAAGAGAAAATATTTAAGTGGTGCGCAAAAACGGAATTCATTTTGGAATCAAATGAACTCAGGGTAAGCGGTTGACTTAGGCCTTAGGCCTATTTGTGTCTGTTTTCTGTGCTTGTTTATGTATTGTGTTCGTTCCGTGCTGGCTACCAAAATATCTTTCTCTGCCCAGCCTAGGTTAAAGTTACTAGAGACAGTTTATATGTACAAGATGATTTTGGTAACCCCTACCGTCTGCCTAGTGTTATTATTTTCCCTAACCGGCGCAAATAAGACCTGCGGTATGCTCGTGGTCACTAGCACCACCAACGACTATACTCCAAGTATGGGCATCTCTTCCTGATTCAGTGACTTACTTCCTTGTACCATATAGAAATTTGTCACAGTTTCGTGGGAGATCGTGCCCGGTGGCAGGCGAAGTTATTGAGACTTCAAGAGGACTGACCTGAACCGCAATTTTTTGATTTTCCCATGAACATTACAATGCGCTATCAGAAGAAATGTATTGATAATCCGTTAATATTAAAAAGTTGCCTACTGTTGCTGAGGCTAGTTTGTTTGTGTGAGGGGATTAATGAATTACTTAATAAATGAATGAACGAATGAATTAATGAATGAATGAATTAATTAATTACTATGTGTGTGTGTTTTCTCGGGTGTTTGTACAACGTATTTTGTGCATTGTGTGTGTGTGTGTGTGTGTGTGTGTGTGTGTGTGTGTGTGTGTGTGGAGTGGGGGTGGGGGCATGGGATTGTACCCTATGCCTCTGCTACAGACCACAGACCTCCTTCACGTCCCTCTGAAGTTTCTGATTGGCTTCCTCCGACTTCGTCACCTCCCTCCTGGCGGCCGCAAGCTGTTCCTCTATTTCCCCAACCTGACGTGACACCACAGGAGGAGGAGGAGGAGGAGGAGGAGGAGGAGGAGGGGGGGGCATTCAAAGCACACAAGAGAGTCTGGTGTGAGTCCAGATAGACAAGACACAGCATGAGTCAACGGTTACGATCAAACATGACAGCAAGCTTCAGAGTATTTAGAAGAGAATGTATGAGGAGGACTCTTTCACATTGTTATTTTGTCTGTGTAAAATAATAACTTGAAAGACACACAGATTTTTTATATATTTATATTATTTGATTTTAGACAATATTGTAATGCCTTCCTGAAAACCTGAGGTTTTCACTGTAGTGAAGTCCCAATGTTGTGCTGCAACACTCTGGTTGTCCACAAGAGGGAGGAGGGGTACTGTGTTCAGCTCTCTACCAGCTCTCTACAATCCCACACCCTCCTCCCTCCAGTCATTTTCCTCTCCTGGCACTGGATGCCCTGAAAGGGGGCAGACTCCAGCTCTGTCCCAGCTATCCTGCCTAAATTATCTAAGTATATTTATCAAAAAGTGTATTTAATAGATCATTGGGAAAAACATCCTTGTGAGTTGCTATTCCCAGTGACAGCCCTCCCTCTCCTGTCTCGTTTTACGTCGTGTTATCCCTCTGCCATGCTCTCATCTTCACTCACCTGCCGGCACATGAGGGCCAGCCTCTCCTTCAGCTGAGAGAGCTCGGAGCGCTGCCGCTCGATCTCTCCCTCCCTCTGCCTGTCGATCTCTCCGTCGTCTAGCCCGGACGAGGGACCATTGGGTAAACGCTGGTGCCACGAGGACCATGATGATGGCGATGATTGTGATTGATTAAGTCAATGGCAAAGATGGGGAGAAGAAGAAAGCATTAGAACCAGGGAACAGAGGCATGCGGGGGATTCATTGGCACACCAAGGCTACGCTAGCACCACACGCGGCACGAAAGCCATACTGCACATGAACTGCTACTGACTGTAGAACACTTGACACACACACACACACACACACACACACACACACACACACAAAAGAAAACACTGGAACCAACATGCACGAAGCCCTCCCTTACATCTTTCCCGCTGTCCAACCCTTGCTGTCGTCTTTTAATTTGGTCTCTTAAAGAGATTACCTGGGAAGGACAAGACAAAAGGAAAAAAATATAATAAAAAATATGATTTTTTCTTTCATGTGGATTTTTTTCTTTCTGTTGACAGTATTCTGTGTTCAGTCGTTTCCAGAATGGGTCTACCTCTTGAGAAGATGATGCTAGTTGATCCTCCAACACGGACACCCTCTCGAGAGCCACACGGAGTCTCTCCCGAACCTGGGAGGGACAACAGGGACAAAATTGGCCATCGGCCCAAAAAATACATTTGGAAACTGTAGCCTGAGCCTTGAGTAACTTTGCCATAGACTAAGCCTCGAACATAAAGCGTTTGAAGGTGGCAACACTGTTGACAGCCTTAGGATTCCCACTACGAAGGGCACCAAGCGTTCCATCCTTCCCCCACTGATTAAGATACGACCACGTGGCCTTAAAACAACTGGGTCAATCTGAGAGGGTGGCGAGTCCTGTGTGTGGTGGCCCACCTTCCACTCACACACACACACACACACACACACACACACACACACACACACACACACACACACACACACACACCTTCTCGTCCAGGGCCTTGTGGTGCTCAAACAGGGACTTGAGGGCCTTGAGCACCTCCACCTCGCTGGAGACCCCGGCGGGGGACTGGGCCTGCCTCTTCACCACCGTCATCCTCAGGCTGCGCTCGTGGCGCGACACCAGGCACTCCAGGTGCTCCAGCAGGAGCTGGGCGGGGAGAGATTAGGGAGGGATTGAAAGAGACCGGCTGCAGCTACGGTACAGTGCATGTTCCCAACGTCATAGGAACAGGAAACAGCAAGAGAGACAGAGAAACAGACACATAGTGCTGAAGGAGAGATAAGGCCAGAAAGACAGACAGCCGAACGAGGGATATAGAGCAGAGTGAGAGGAGATGGAAAGACATTCAGGGAGAGGGAAGATGAAGGGATGAAGGTGGAGAGGAAGGGATGACGTTAGGAAGAGGAGGGGACATGGAAAGACTGTACAAGAGGGAGTTAGTCCACCAAAGAAGGAGAGATAGATATGGAGTTACAGAGATACAAAGCGTGGGACAGGAGAATCCTCAAAGGTGCTGCAGAACAGTTGATGAGTTTGCCAAATCACGGTTCAGATGGAGTTGAAAAGTCAATGCAAATGGCAAAGCGCCAGAAGTGGCAGAAGAGAGCATAATGGAGGAAGCTGAAGAGATGAGAAGAGAGCATAATGGAGGAAGCTGAAGAGATAAGAAGAGAGCATAATGGAGGAAGCTGAAGAGATAAGAAGAGAGCATAATGGAGGAAGCTGAAGAGATGAGAAGAGAGCATAATGGAGGAAGCTGAAGAGATAAGAAGAGAGCATAATGGAGGAAGCTGAAGAGATGAGAAGAGAGCATAATGGAGGAAGCTGAAGAGATAAGAAGAGAGCATAATGGAGGAAGCTGAAGAGATGAGAAGAGAGCATAATGGAGGAAGCTGAAGAGATAAGAAGAGAGCATAATGGAGGAAGCTGAAGAGATAAGAAGAGAGCATAATGGAGGAAGCTGAAGAGATAAGAAGAGAGCATAATGGAGGAAGCTGAAGAGATAAGAAGGATGGACGAAGCCAAAAGGAAGATCTAAGGAATGGAGGGGGGGCGAAAAAGGGGAAATGAGTCGGTTGCGCTCGGCGTGTGTGAGAGACACCACCGCCAGGCTGGTGGAGTGCTAATAGGCAAAATGGCCGCCCAACATCTCTTACTCGTGTGTTGTTCCTCTCTGCCTTGAGCTCGGCGATCTCCTCCTCCCGCTCCAGTAGCTGCTCGCGACAAACGTTGAGCTCTTTCGTCAGCACGGCAAACTCCTGCAGAACAGAAAGGCCACGTGTCGTCAGAGCGTTTAGGTATGGACTGGCGATAACAGGACTTTCATGCTTAGAGACTTCAACCAGCCAATAACTGTGAAAAAGGTGTACGCTAGAAGTGATGGTGATGGTGTGCATGCACTGCTTTCTGTCCATCTAACAATCTAGTCATCATCACTGCCACACACATGCTTCAACACAAAAGCAAGGCAACATCTATTCTCCTTCTATAACACTTATACATGAACATTGTGCACGCGTGCACACTCACATACGCAAACTCATTTAAACACATATAGGTATAGAAACACGCAGACATTACATGCCTGCATTCTGACATATAAGTCCCAAACACACACATTACACACCCTCTAGCCCATGGGACCTATTCAGAACCACACACACCTGAGACCAGGCAACGTGTGAGGACACAGGTGACGCACACACACACACACACACACACACACACACACACACACACAGGCAGGCTAATCATGTGAGGCGTTGACACACATCTTTCCAAATATCGGTGCCAGGCATTGGCTTCTCTGTGACCTCTGGATTACATCACACCGTTACACAATGGCTGCAAAGGAGTGCTCACTCAGTGAGGCGCCCCAGCACACTGTGGATATGTCACTCACAGCACTAGTGAGGATGTACTCTGCGCCACCGCTGTGCTGACGCTGGGACCAGATAGCTGGTCACATCATGGAACAGCCCCCTCTAGGGACTCTTAACCAGACGTTCACGATGCCTCCAGATATATACCTTTCATTGGCCGGAAGCTTGGATTCTAAGTTCTTCTTTGACCTCATAAGAGCCTTGGCAGACACTCACAAACGTCATAGTGACGTTTTTGTAGCAAGATATGCACAGCAAGTTGAATTAGACTTTGCGAGATTCATCCCGAAGAGGCACTTGATCTAGAGAGATGCAGGGCTACAGTGTGTGGACAACAGGGACAAGCATTTAGGCTGTTTTTCCAGTTCTAAACAGCAGAATTGGAATGGACGGACAAAGAGACATATATGAAGTGAGCTGGGTGAGCCGCGGGCGAGGAGAGGACAGGGGGAGACAGGGAGATGGGGCAGTGCAGATGGTGACACAGTGGGTCTGCTGGCCTGTGGCCCTCTGGGATGCTTCCTTGTTTGGATAGGGGTCAGATTCCCAGTTGGCTTCTCTTGTCCTCTTCTCGTTTTTAGGATGTGTTGTTTTTTTTCACTTCGTCTCCAGCTTCCATGTTTGACGGGCTGGGGCCTCTCCGTCTATTCTAATGTCATTCTGAGGGATTTCTTTAGGACATTGCAACACTTCCACAGTCTAGTAAGGTCACGTTTCCTCTTGTTGTCCGCATTCTACGAGGTCCATCTATTTGAGTCAATGTTGTAGCGCCAGAGTGACAATTTAACCAGATAACACAATGTTAAAAAAGTATGTTGGTAGGCCGAATGCAAGAAATCGCACAGAGTTCTTCAAGAAGCTTAGTCACATCCTCCTTTTACTGAGGCTCACCACATGAACTGTCGCTACAGAGGTTTACCGTGACGCGTCTCACACTCACTCACACACACACACACACACACACACACACACACACACACACACACACTCACACACACACACACACACTCTCTCAGACACACTCACACACACACACTCAGACACACACACACACACACACACACACACACACACATACACTCTCTCCCACACACGCAAAAGACAACTTAGATTTCCAAATTACAGGCACGTGCAGCGTACTGAATTAAAGCGAAAGACATGAAAATGTACACTCTCTGACACACTGATGAACGCTGTTAGCAGCATGCACAGTGCATCCCAAGAGACCGGTGGTAGCATCACACACGTGCACAACACCCCTATGCAGATACCCCTTAGCTTTGGACACACAAACCCACACAACGCCCAAACCTAAGCCTCCGTCACGTACCTGTGGGAGGGCGATGGACAGCTGCCTGCTGAGCGAGTCCTTCTCGTGGCCCAGCTCTCGGAGGCGGAGCTGTGCCGTGCCCAGGCTGTCCTGGGTCTCCCTCAGGCTGTCCAGCAGCCTCTCCCTCTCCGTCAGCATGTTGACCATCAGGGACTCCAGGTTCCCCGTGCTGCCCCCCTCGTCCCCTCCGCCCCGGGGCTCTCGGCTGCCGTAGCCTCCTCCCCCGATGGCCCCGGCCGGCTCAGGAGGCCCGCCCCCGGCGACGCCTCGCCCGTCCTCCGAAATGGTGGGCATCACCTCGCACATCATCATGGGACCGGAGTGTGTGTCTCACTGCTCCACAAGGGGAAAGGCCCAGGGATTGTGTATGCTTGTTTTTTGAAGTGGCTTCTGCCTCAGGGTGTGTGTGTGTGGGTTTTCAGAGGAATTATGTGTCTGACTTGCTTGACATCTTTAATTCCTTTTTCCTCTCTCCATTGTTCTACAAACTTCCCTATCAGTACTATCTCCCTTTCCTTCACTGCTTTTCCAGACTTTGCCAAAAACCTTTGTAAACAGAAAGTATGTGCATTTTCAAGACCAAATAGGAAAACCTAGGTATCTATGGAAACCTGGGCTGTGGGTGGCTGGGATTGGCTGAGGGGCGAGGAAGGGGATGGCCTAGAGGAGAGGAGGAGAGGCTGGAGGGCGTTCTTTCTCTCGTTGTCTCTCTCGTTCTCTCTCTCCGGAGTGGATCCACTGGCCTGGGTTGTCAGAGCACCAGGAGCGATGGCTGAAAGAGAGACCAAGCATTGCATTAGATCCGACTCGCTGCACACCACAGTGTATGGCAAATATAGGGCAGGACAGCGTAAGCAGTGAATTACTACTGTAAGACAATGGCAATGCAGAGCAATGCAACTACATGTAGCACAAGTACTGAGTCATAGACCATATACATTAACACAGAAATCAACAGGCTTTGATCCTAAATGATAAGATAACAGCAGAATTAGGTAATAAGATAATTTATCAAATACAAAATAAAAACTTTATTCATGTGTTAAAATGCCTCCTTTCAGCTCTTATAAAATGTCACGGTGAAGAAGGCGGTGACACATCAGTGACACAGGGTGAATAGTTTAGTGTCTCGCTTTTATTGGTGTTGTTGGTAGGTAACAGGAATAATGTACACAGGCTTGCACAAGCCTTCTATCAACAGACTCAAACAAAGTTCTTCAACCAGAAGAGAAAACGGCGGTCATGTTTAGCTCCCCCGACAGGACTTATGAAAGAAATACATTTTCATCTTCGTTGAAAAACTGGTCCATAAGTGCACGAGAGAAAAATACATGCGTAAATTGATTCATAACAGTCAAACCTCCTTCACAACTGGACAATATAGGTTAATTTGTAGTTGTTGGCTGCACTGACGTTTGCATTAAACATGTACTCTTAAATGTTAAGATTATTGATTTAAAGGGAGGGATAGTTCAACCTTTTGGGAAATAATATATATTCCTACTCAACCCTAGTCAAAGGAGATTAACAATATTAATGTTAAGGTAAATGTAGCCTAGTTTAGCAACAATGGCTTTAAGCCAGTAGCCACTAGCATGGCTCCATCTAAAGTGACAAAATATAACTTAGAAAAACTCAAAAGCTGTGCTATTCACATTTTGTGTCTTCTAAATTTCACTCGTGTAGAAATTAAAATGTAAAAGCGAGACGTTATTATTGAAACAAATACATGGTCAGATCTATTGTTGTGCGGCAGAACCATAGATTTACCTTGTGTTGGGTAGGTAGCCTCCAACAGTAGATCTGACCGTGTATCTGCTCACTTTTGACAGAGATTAGAGGTGGATCTAAAGATACTGACAAATCTACAGTATCACACTTTAATAGTTAAGTTCGGGCTACTATCACTACGCTATTACTTTGTGTTATCTATGTTGAGCAGTGTCCAAATAATGTAACACTTCAATCTAGGTTAATTCAGTCAGAGAGCGTAAACTGCTATAACATAGCAGGTAACATTGTTAGCTGGTGTAGAAAAAACGTCTTTGACATAAGCAGCTGTTGGCTATTTCATTTTCCTAAAGTAGCTCCACAAATAAAAACGTGCACAGACGGTGAACACCCTGTGTCCAGAGGAAATAGAACCACCCCACCTGTGACTTAAAGGCTGCCCCGGACAGCCTGTGTCCAGAGGAAATAGAACCACCCCACCTGTGACTTAAAGGCTGCCCCGGACAGCCTGTTCCTGCTCCTTTTCACAGTCCTGTTCTGCACTGTTCAGTAACACTCAACAAGATGGACTGACGTGACATGTCTGCTTGAGAACTAGAAGTCCAGGCCTGCCCACCATGAGGGCTTCTCCGGACCTGCCCTGTTCCTCTGTGGTTAGGAGCTGGGAAGCGCAATGGAAATCTGTAAAAGCAAACTTATCTCGACAATGTGCCACCAAAAGATTGTTTGCCGGTTGAGGAGGGGGGGTTGTCTGCTGAACAAACCCATGATACATCCAATCCCCATGGTGGTCTCTGACAGAAGGGGTTCAGGCAGGATTATACTTTGATTCCTCAAACACCCGTCAAGTGGCCTTCCCCTCCAGAGGTCCCTGCAAAGGAGGCTGTTGGACTCTGTGTTATGCTAATAACCATCAGCACACAATGAGCTGTCAGACTGTGGGACGAGCCCACTTGAAAAGACGGGGTGGCACTGTGGCACGGTGGAAAGACTAAAGGTCCTCTTTCACACCAGAGGCCACTTGGCACAGAAGCTGCTGACCTGTTGGTGACTTTGTGTGAGCCTGCCTGTTATGAGGCTGTGAGGCTGCTGCACGGTGTCCCAGGGCTTACCAGTCAAATTCAGCCTGCTTCCTGTTTGAACACAAACGCTCCATAGACTTACAACTCGGGCTAAACTATAGTTTGATTCCATTCCCAAGACAAGCTATTTTGATTAGAATGTATTTATACAATGGTTTATGTTTTGATGAGCAATGTTAAGCCTATTTAAAGGACATCTTCCTGTTAATTATAAGAGGTGTTTCATCATTGGTGTTAAAATTATTCCAAAAATAATCAATGATATCTACAGTTAGCAGCAAGTAGTCTGCTTCCAACTCAAAAACGTGATACCTACATGTACACTTCTTCCCATGATCTACCAGACGAAGAAGGTCCTAAGGATGTGGGGACCCAACCTGTGTACTTCAAACAATGCCCTCATCAGACTCCTGTTCTGAAAGGTTTTCTTCCCTCTTTAGGCTGCAGCAAGTCATACACTTCTCTACTCACCTGCTGGGGAACATTTCCGTAAGGTGCTGTCTGTCACTGTACCTTTCAGTAGCTCTTCAGTAAAATATAAAAAACAAATTGAACACATTTGTGCAATTAAATGCAAATAATAGGACAATCTGTATAGTATACCAGTCCTTACAACTAATAACTTTGATCAACTCTTTTTACATTATTGTACTAAGGGTCTTTTTTGTTACATGACTTCAATATTACTTGTGTGTGATATGATATCAAGATACTGTGAATACAACCCAGTGCTTAATTGAATACAATGCCACAACTGCACAGTTCAAAGAGGTTATATGAAATAGGTTGGGTCTTTTAATGTGCTGCCATGGACAAACCCGTCTGAAGCAAGTCAATGATCTCACACTCTGAGGGCCCTAGCTGATGGCCCACAAACTATCCCTATTAACCCCACTCCAGTGAGGCTTCCAAATGGACAACTACTTCTATTGCAATGATGCTACTTAGTATGTTCATTCATTTGACATAAAACCTCTGCTAGCAAAATAAGCACAACAGGTGCTCTCATATCCTGCTCAGTTGCAGACTGCAATTAGCCTTAGATTTAAAAGCAGACAGAATATGTCTTAATTATTACTAGCTGGTGTGTCTTTCACACCTAACAATCCTTATAAATGTCAACATCGAAAAGCACTCAGAATGCTGTCATGTTTATGGTTATGGCCTTTCTGGCTGCTACATAGTCAATTACGACCATGCCCCAATTATGTATCAGGTTACTAAAATAGCAGCTGCCGCAGAAAAAGAGCTGTTAACGAAAATCTAAAACGGAAAGAGACAGTCATAGAGAGCGGAAGAGAGCGAGAGAGCAGCAAAAGGAAGAATCGAGGAGCATCGAAAACAGGTCTCTTTCACCAGACATTAGGGCAAGGAGTGTGGATGCAGGCTCTCAACTGCCGACAACCAAATACTATTGTCTTGAACGTACTAGATACCAGTGTTCAAGTTATAATATGATTGCTTATTACACACCCCAATGTCGCAGATGAGAACGGGCAGGTTATTAGCCTACCGGACGCCTTTTTCTGATACCGAAACCCATCCTCGTGCACGAAACGCATCTTTGGAATCGATAACTGATTGTCAGCATCTGGGTAGACCGAACTGAAGAAAATGTCTCACATTGCAATAAATTTTCGACTTTTTTTTTCAGAGGAGCCCTACGATAATGAAAATATGCCGTGGTTTGCGCTTGTGATGAAGGATAGACTGTATGACTACCTCCATTTTTGAATGTGTAGAAAAAAATACCATTCGGCAACCCCCCCCCCCCTCTCTCTCTCTCTCTCTTGCTCTCTCTCGCTCTCTCTCTCCCTCTCTCACTCTCTTTCTCTCACTCACACACACACACACACACACACACACATACACGCTCACTCACAAACAAACACACACACAGCATCCACTTGTGCAAAAAACAGCGTACAATGTTGAGGTGTTAATTTCACAGACCTAAAAATAATACAGAAAGGATTGCAAATTAGAGGCAGCTAATTGGAGGATTTTGTGAAGTGTGCAATCGCCTATACCGACTGGCCTGTGAAGAAACGGAAAGATGGGCCAAGAATGCACATCACACATTTTCTATGGACTTGTGCACAAGATGAGCTAAGTACCACAGCTAAGAAAATTTATAACATAAACATCCCTCAAAGGTGAAAGCGTCTAATCAGACGATGGCTTAAGATACAGTACAGGCAAAATTAGACCAAACATGTGAATAGTACAGCCATTCGGCTACATTGAATAACCTACATTTTCCACACACATAACGAACAACTAGTCTCTCTCTCTCTCTCTCTCTCTCTCTCTCTCTCTCTCTCTCTCTCTCTTTCTCTTTCTTTCACTCCCTAGGTATCACCTCACCTAACTGTATGCAAACGGGAGCGAGAGCGCGCACCCTAAATAAATCTTGGTGTGTGTTGCTAACGCACCTGTCAATGCCTAACATACGAAGCGTTGCATCGTCTATTCAATTCTTTTGCCTCCCCCCAATCATAACCCACTTTATATATATATTGACAACACAATAAACCTTGTGAATAATCAGAACAATACCCTAAAATTGCACGGACATAGCCATACAGCAATTTGCAGCGTTCCATTAAAGCATTCATATTTTTCTCCTTTCATGCCATGAAAATGAGCTTGCAATGGGCGTTGGAAGTTCTCTTCTTACCACAGATATCACGGAACCCATATTCTTAAGCTTTGACGTTAAATATTCCTTTGGTCCATTTTTGTAGAACGTGCCTTGTCGCCCGTGCCCCTCTAAAAATCCGAATAAATGTTTTTCCTTGTCTCTCTATTCCACATGTATTCGGCATAAGGGAAAGGGGAGCGACGCTACACCACCATACCATGGACTCCCCCTCTGTCGGATTGGAAGGTAATGGGTCTTAAAGAAACATTCTCTCAGCATTCTCCGCATCTCTCTGTGATTTACGCCCGCGCGTACGCACGCGAAGATTCACGCGTTGACGCACGCGCTTGCACATGCACTCACACTCATACACATTTGGTCAACGACACACACACACACAAGCCAATCAACCACCTGATTAGTTATACAGTATGTGTTTGAGGGACAGGTCAATTTACACACAATATTCATCTTCTGCTATGATGTATGATTATGAAATATAATGTCAACCTTTAGTGTGATCTACAAGTTACATCTTGTCTTGGTTGATATGATGAGGTTGCTGGAGGCCTACATTAAACTCCTAAGCCATATCAAGCCCTTTCAACTTAAAACTATTAGAACCGCTGTTTGACAACAACCCAGACCAGGTTATTTTCATCTTCTAGTGAATTTTAACCCTGATCCCAAGTTGATTTGTGAAAATCACCAATGCTGTGAAATGCTGAGTAAATATCCGAAAAAGACCAAGTGATGTTTGAACAAAGAAGGACCAGCGGGAGCATACTGTGAAGTCTATATCACTTTAGTACCTTTTGTCTTTTTATATATCCAAATTAATCATTTATGCATTTGAAATGTCATTAGTTATATGTCATTGTTTGGTTAGAAGCACTTTTTCTAAAGAGCTTACTTATTAAGTTTCTCTGATTATTCACACAAATATTTTTTCCATAAAACAGTATCAATCCAAATTTGCATTGTTCTTTTAGACATGCAATTAGTGTAACCATGTGATGACTCCTGCTATTTAATAAGTTGCCTATTCCATATGACAATAATATAATAATTAACCAATTTATATAACGCATATGAAATATACAATTCTGTGTGGAGCCTGATGCATGATAATTACGTTCATCTCGTGTGAATTTAAGATACCCAGCTTAAACCCATCACGATTAACAATGAAGGCATAATGATTCTATTTCATGTATAAAATACTACTGATATTCCATTTCATGTGAACTGATAAGCAGACTTGAGCACGGCAAGGTAAACATAAGGTAGTGCTGTCTTTAAGAGAGAAAGCCTGGGAAGAGGTGATGTAATGTGTTCTCAGACAATGATGTCATCGGCTGAGACACGGCAGGGATTTAAAGTGACAAAGGCATTTTCAAAAGCCCTGTGCAATTCTGCATCAGGCCAGACCAGAGAAGAGTTAAGCACCAAATGTAACAGTCAGGGTTGGCAAAAAGAGAATGCTGGCGTGGAAACAAGAGCAACATATTTTGCCATTCTCCCACTTCCCTTTTATTCATCTTTCAACAGATTTCCGTGAAACAATCCGTTCATGTCAGAGACACAGCATATTTATTAAAGAGAGCATCTGAGATACAAAACACAAACACAATAATCATAGTTATTACAGCAAGGTTATTTGTGGAGTTATTTAACAATGAACAATTACTAAACTAAGGTCTGCATTGGCACAGAGTTAGCATGGTAAATGACCTAGCCTGTGGAATGAAAGTGTGAGTCTCAAACATTGAACATGTACATTTTACTGCTAGTCTTGTAAACTACATTTTTAGTCTATAATGTAGAGTGATAACAATATTAGTATTGAGTGAAGTTTTGAATAAATCTTAAGACCATTCGTTTTGTTTCATTCATGACCACCCACCATGTTACAGCTTTCAAGTTAACCACGTTTGAATAAAATCTCACAAGCAGAAAGCTCCCAAAACCACAATGATCCCATACCATTTCTATACGGAAATTTAGCTCCCAACTCTCTTACTAAAACTTCTACGACTTTATTACATAACATACTTTCATGACTTGACTTTATTTTTTTGAATCTTTATCACCTTGGTTTTCCTTTCTTTTCCCTACAATTCATTCTTTATAAACTTGTCCTCAATACAGTGACTCTTGCCTGTCCAAAGGAAGCACTTCGAATCATCCTCCCGTCCTCCTGTCCAGAATTGGTTTTGGATGTCATTATAGCAGGCTCACTGCTTTGCTCTTGGACGGTTTCCTTTCTATCCTCACATGTACTACTAGCTTTCATCAACTCTGCAGATCCTTCTTGGTCAACTAGCTCCCTTACCAATGATTCATCCTCAGGTTTACCTTCCTCCCCTGTTTTCACATATTCATTCATTGAGAATGCCTGATTGGTTTTAGGAACAACTTCTAAACCGACAGGTTCACACAAATTTTCTTGAGGTCCCAACTTTCTTTTCAAACCCGATTCGTCCTTGTCTATGACGGTTCCGTTTGCCATATCATCTTGGTTTGATATGTCTTCATAAATGCACAGCTCTCTGGCTGGAGTAATTGAGGTATTTGAGAATGCATTGACTGTATGGGCACCTTGTTCAATAGGTGACGTATCTTGGTGTTTCTCTTTTGTTGCAGGGTTCCCATTATCTTCTGAGGTTGTATTACGGCCTTTGCTGCGTATTTCAGCTGAGCTGCCAATACAACAGGCCTCGTCCTTAGCGGCTGACATGAACTTGGTCAACCCCTTTATATCTTCTTCTGGTTTGGTGGACGATTGGACGTTTGGCTGCTCATCGTTTCTTGTGATGTCTGAGTCGGAGATGTTGATGTCGCATGCGATCTTGTAGAAGAGTGAGTGGTTCTCTAACATTTTCTCCAGGCTTTGACTGACAGCGGATGAGATCTCATTTGAATCCGCCACACCATCGTGACCTGCTGCTTGGTGGTCCATGTCAGATATATCCTCATCGTACAGCGGCTCAATGCCGTGGTTCTGTAAAGGTATGAACCCTCGCCACTGCTGGGTGGAGAGAAACCACTCGGTTCGTAGGTTGGCGGAAGTTCTTTCACCATGAATTGCTGACAATTCTGCGAGTTCTTCCTCCAGTTCGTCTTCTGACATCTTCTCAAACGCCTTGCTCCCATCTTCCTGGTACACAGTCACCGACGAAATATGATTGGGAGACGGTGAAGGTTTCTGTTTGTGTTTCTTGACACCTTTTCTTTGACTGTGATCTTTGTGTTTGGTTTTGTTCCCAGCATAGCCATGTCGCATGTCGCATGTCGCAAGGAGTCCTTTTGTTTCAATGTGACCGGCCAGTCCTTTCATGCGTTCGTCTTCCTCCTCTTCATCTCGATGTGTTCCACAGAAGCTCTGAGGCTCAACAGGTCTACATTGTGACAGACCATCATCACCATCACAACCACTCACCAAGCCATCCAGAGGTCCAGAGGCTAAACAAATAGACAATTCCAGAATTAGTGACTTACAATTCATGAAGATATCGTAAAAGAAACAAGTCAGTTGTGAACACAAGAGTTGGACAGGATTGCAGTTATACAAAAACAAATGGTTTCAAATAGTGTAGCATTTTAATCCTTACTTTCATTCACCTTATAAGGTAGCTTTAGAAAGCTATGCATTGTGGAGGTTAAAATAAAAGCCTGGCACTCTATAAAAGGATGGAATGTTTGTTACTGAGCATGATGGGAGACTGAGTACCTGATATGGCCCTGTTGGGTCTATGCATGTCATTGGTCAGGGTACGAGGGGCCTCCTGTCTCTCCCTCGTGATTGGCTGGTGGCCGGGCGCTACGGAACTCTCTCTGACTGCACTGAGGGAGAGACAGGAAGTAAGAGGCAGAGACAGAGATACAAACGGACAGAGAGGAGGAAAGAAAGAGATGCAGAAACATGCAGAGGGAAAGCACTGAGATTAAAGTCAATATGTATGAATATTAGATCATTCAAACTCACCATTAGTACTCTTAGCACATGCACACACATGCACGCACACACTCTAAGTATCCCACCTCCGGATGACTCGCTCGCGTATCCGCTCCACTCGTTTGAGTTTAGCCTCCCTCTGTTCTTGGTTGAGATTAAGGTCGGGGTCCAGAGAAGGGGGTGAGGCAAGAGAGGGCCATGCGTCTGCCTGTTTAAGAGTCATTAATTAAGATGTCAGACACAACGCTAACATGCTGCAATTAAGAGATTTGCATAATTTTTTAAGTACAACTATAACAAATAATTAAATACAATGAAGGTGTTTTGTCCAATGACATGTTTGGTGGAATGAAAATCTGAGATTAAAGGAACAAGGCTAACTTCTCCAGGAACCTCTTCAGGACCACTTTCATGAACATCAATTCACTTCTCCACACAGCATACATGCACCTCAATCTCCCCTCTCACCCCAGCCTCCGAGGTCACGCCATCAATCCCTGTGCGGCCCAGGGTCCTCATGGTGTCTGCGGGCTCTGCCTCAGACGCCTCTGGCCAGGGCTCCTCTCTGGAAGACCTGGTGGGGTTTGCTTGTCTCCTCTGGTGGCGGGGCCTGTCTGACGTCGGCTCCTGGGGGACTCTGGCCAGCCGTGGTGCCTGCTGGTGCTGGTCCGTCTCTGTCTGGAGTCTGCCACTTCGATCCGACACCTCCATCGACAGCTTCCTCGCCGGTTTGTTCAGGATCCGCTTGCCCTGGTCAGCCAGTCTCTGCTGTATCTCGGGGGGGATTTGTTCAGGCAGTGGGTTGGCCAGCTCAGGAGGAGGGTCCTCCACAGAAACGCGCCGGGCGACTAGAGAGGTGGGCAGCACGGCGGAAACGACTCGCGTCACCCTCAGAGGGAAGGGAACCTAAGGAACCAAATGAGAAAACATCCCATACATTATGATGCACTGTACATACTGGTCTTACATCTTTAAACACACGATGGCAGTAACATGAATCTAGAATGCAGAAATGAAATGGGGCATTCTCTTTTTGTACGATGTTGTACTTTGGAATTTACATTTTCAGCTACATGATTGTCTCATGTGTCCAGTGTGTCTATCATATAGTAGCAGATTGAACAAATATAAGGCAATTCATTAGGCCAGTCATATAGTCATTAGAGTTATAATAGTAAGATGCACACATCACATCATTACACTCACTATGCCACTAACCTCTTCTCTAGGGTCTGAACTTTGACCCTGGTTTTGGGGTGAGGGAGTGGGCAAGGTGGCGTGCTTTCGATTGGTCTGCCTCTCCTGATTTCTCTTTATTCTCTCCATTTGTTCCTCCTCAGTCATTCGCCCCTTCTGAGGTAAATAACCAATAGAAGGCTCCTGCAAATTGTACATGGAGACTATGTTGACTGGGGTGACATGTCAAGTATGCAAATGCTTATTGCAGGCAACAGAATGCTGGAGTCGTGCATCAGAAACAGTGGCAGAAGAAAAGCTGTGATGTGGGTGCAAGTGTCTCTGTGTGTCTGTGTGTCTGTGTGTGTGTGTGTGTGTGTGTGTGTGTGTGTGTGTGTGTGTGTGTGTGTGTGTGTGTGTGTGTGTGTGTGTATGAGAGAGAGAGGGGGGTTGGGTAGCACTGGCAAAAGAGGAACCCCCAAGAAGTGAGTGTCTGCTGCCCCCTGTTGGCCGGCACAGGCATTGCCACATGCCCTAATTGCAGGGGAGATGAGAGAATCAAAGAATTGGAATTTGGCTGGGATTGCAATAGGGAGAAATCCGCTCGGTTGTCTCTATATTTGGAAGGTGTTGGATCACACATCAGGCTGCAAGGTTAGCAAACAGGCAGAAACATGGTGAGGAAAGGACAAGTAAGCAAACCTTGCTGGTAGTGTCTGGTGTGGTCCATCTTGAAGTAGACTGGGATTCTGGAAAGGAAAGGACCAGAGAGATACAATAAAAGAAGGTGAAGAAGACATTTGAGAGGGACTGAGATTATGAAAGAGGATGGAGGACAGATAGCAATGTGAGAAGAAAAACATGCTCTGGTATTTACGACACGGTTGCTCACTGAGCAAGTGAACATATGATTTTATGTAAATAATATCACACAGCTGAAGTGTTTGTGTGCCTCCTCTCACCTTGGGTGTCATGATGGCTGCCACTTCTTCTACGTAAGGGATCCACAGGGCCGCTGTAGATACCCTGACATAAATACACAAAGAATAAAACAAATTGGCTTCCGATTTATAAAAGTAATAACGATTGATACGTATTAGAAACCTCTCAAATACTAAACATTCATTTTAGATGCTGTTATCCTTTTCATAACAAGCTTTCCCACCTCATAGGTTGGCTCCAGCCATCCGTGTCCCTTATCTCTGCTCTGATTGGTGTCTTGGAGCTCCTCAGGTAAGGGTGGGCGGGCCGGTACATCTTGATCCAACCCCTGCAATGAGGACGAGGGCTTATTGAAGCACATTATCTGCCATTACTACATGGCCATAGTGAGAGGAATATAGCGTATGTCGCTAACCATTGGTGGTCCACCGCGTTCTGTAGGGGATGCAGGAGATCCAGGGTGTGGGGGGGTCTTTTGGTACACTAGAAACAGACAAAATAGTAATAAACTTTCCTTATCATAGACATTATCACAGAATAATTAATTTAGATATTTGTAATATTACATTCTTCCATCCATCCATCCATCCACCCCTTCTAACATCCCCTACCCATCCAGTACAAGTTCCTTTGAGTATTAGGAGGTTTACTTTGATGGCTCTGTATTCCCAGCAGCAAGCGGAAGTGTTCCCGGTTGACCTTTAACCCTGCCAGGATGTCCTCCATCATCCAGAGTTCCCTCTGGGCCTGGGACTGCTCCTGGGAGACAGGGGAACACAAAGGGCTCATAAAGGTCTACCAAGCCCAGGCACCTCCCTCTCAGAACCGGACCTTTCCTTTACCATCATTGTTAAATGCTGGAGACAGAAGTTCATATGCATAGCCCTCAGATACTTGTGAGTTCTCCGTGACCCATTTGATAAGTTAGGGTACCAATAGGTTGGTTTGCTGTTTTGTTAGAGAAACTGCTGTGGGTTATTGTTTGAGCTGAGCGAGATAGCCAGACAAGCAATGTTTGTCTAGGAAATGTGTTCTATGTTCAGTTTATGTTATGTCTAGTTCCAGAGGGCCTGATCAATAATACCATGCTCACACTCACACTCCCGTACTTTTTGAGTCTGAGCCCAAAAGAAAGCGTTATTAAGCGTTATTAAGCAGGGTTATTAAAGGAGCACTACCTGTGGCATGCCAAAGTTGCAGACATGCTGGAGGTGTGAGCGGAACACAGAGAGCTCGCTCTCCATCCTCTCATACTGACTCCACACTCTCTCCATCTCCTGAAACAAAGAAAATACACCATATTACCTTATATCAAACATCACACTAATGTATATTACCACACAACTTTAAACAAAACTGAATTGTTCTCCCATTCTACTTTATCCCAACTCTTAATGCTCCTAGGGTCTAATATCCTTTGACCAAGTCAGCTTGTTTCACTGTCCCCTATGTAACGCACCAACGAGACGTCACACATTCTGGCCCTGATGGTGACCAGCTCTTCCTGGAGCAACGCCTTCTGAATCAGCGCTCCTTCCTGGACCTGGAAGCCTGTGCTGGTCCACTCCTCCAGCTGCAGCCGGGTCATCTCCAGGGCCCCCTGGACACTGTCCTGGGAGAGGGGCAGACATGCACAGAGTTTAGGAGGAGGGGGGCCTTTAGACACAAATGAGGAAGACTAGGATCGAGAGAGGATAACGGAAACCACCCGATGTTCACATCTGTACGTTCTCAAAACATAACTGAAAAGGATCTATGGCTTCCTGGTTTTACGTCACGATGTGAAACGAGTGTGGGGACAGCGTAAGCTGGAGATTCATGACAAATCCGCCTGACCTTGTCCACTTGTAGCTGGGCCAGTTCTATGGAGAGGGACTGCAGAAGCTTGTCACACCCACACAGTCTGGTTAGCACCGCCTGGTAGACACCAAAGAACACATCTCAGTGCCAAAAGATTCCATGATAATAAATGACCAATCATGTTCACTATTAATATTTAAAAGTGGGAATCCTTTACATCAGCATCACTCTCAATAGGTCTTAGCGGCGGGGTTTCTCTCTCTTTGAAGAGGTCAGGTTTGGCAGGCTGTAACACAGAAAGAAAGAGACATTTTAGCACCATTCTTTTCACTTTCTACCTGGCAACTGAATTCATATATGTGTATGAGTCATCAACGTGAATGTATAACAGTGTATAACCTTGAGTTTGTGTACTAAGGGGTAAACGTTTCAGAAGCCATGGTTTTACAAAGACTGAACAAAGCCTCCAACAATGTCATCACTTTTACCATACAGTGCACTCTGTCATTATGGAACGAGTTTAATGATACTCACCATGATCCTGGCATTCCTACTTACAGTGCATGAGTGATGCATGATCATTTATTCAAGTATCGCATTCATTTCAACACAATGCTATAAAAAATAGCTGCTGTATTTATACAAACTGAAAAAAAAACTGATTAATATAATACTACAGACAAAGAAGACACCACTTACAATGAGTAAGGAATAGAATTAGTTGTAATCAGTTAAACAGTACAAAAAATAATGTCTTCTCACTGTCAACACATGCAGGTAGGCATCTTTAACAGCGCACACTCTTTGCAACATGTAAGATGTACTGTAACTGCAGAAGGTTAGTGGGTTATGAAGTTGTAAGGTACGTCTCAGTGTTGTTAAAATGTCCCTCGACTAACAACTACAAAAAGAACCGAGACACCAGAATGAACGCCCATGCAAGGAGCGGGGCTGTACCATAGCTGACGGTAGCAGGCAGACAGACATGTGGCTGCGATGGTGGTGGTGGTGGTGATGGTGGTGGTGTGGGGGGTGAGAGGCCCTCGATGAAGGAGGCAAAGGGGGCAGTAAGTCTGTGTGTGCTCCCGTGGAGTAGTTCTGAGGAGAAAGAGGGGCAAACATGGCAGGTATTGAATATGAAACCTAAAGGAAAAACTAAAGAAGTTAGTCTAAACATTCACACAAACATTTAAAAATGTAATCTAAACTTTGTTCATGTGACAAAGAATTTATTATGTCTAAAATTAATATATACTTTTCAAAATACTGCCTGAGACGTTATCGTACTATATACAGTATATAAAGGTATTGTCTTGGCAATCTTTTGACATGGTTGTAAGAACATGACATGCTACCTTTCCCAGTTGCCTTCGTCCCCCGGGAATATGATGGAGGGAGGCATATGTGGGTGTGGGCTGTGGAAGACAAAAGGACAGACGTTTTGACTTTTGCTATTTGGAGAAACGCTAGATTTACATGCTACCTCAACATGTCAATTTTATTTTACTTTGTGTACAGTCTTCAGCATTTAGTCCAGGGAGAAAGACAGAAAAACTTAGAATCCATCTGACCTTGCTGAGACTTGGCCACCTTTCCGTGACAGGGGTGTGGGGTGTGGATCTGAACTCCAGCTGGGGAGAGGCTGGGGCGTAACACAGAGTCTGTGGCATCCCCAAGTCATCCTGGGGTCGAATGTCAACCCTGCCCACAGGCGTGTGGGGTCGTGACCCCAGTTGACCTCTCGGGGTTAGTGAACCTGTTCCCATGTATTCTGGGGGCCTTGGTGGCGTTAGCTGGCCGGCGTGGCAGTGATGAGGGTCGTCCTCGTGATTGGGACCACAGCCTCTTCTCCTGCTGAAGTCAGGAGGACTCGGTGTCTTGGGAGTGGGGCTGAGACAAAAAAGAGAAAACAGGAGAGAACGCCCGAGTCATGACTGCCCTGTGGTTATGACAAGAATTTGGCTTGTGGACCTGCCAACACTGCATTTAGACAATCTGCCCACCTTGGTTGCACACTCCGTCTCCCTTTCTGTTCTCCATGCGGTGTCCCCATTCTCCCCCCGGTCAGGTGACGAGGTTCTTTGGGCGCACTTTGCACGCGGCCAGTGCTTTTGGACAGGCCTTCTCCCAGAGAAGGAGAGTGAGGGAGCTCCACCGACTCACTGCTACCCCCTATCTGTGTGAAGTCCTGATAACTGGAGCACCGTCTGAGAAGATGAGACGAGACAGATTGGAAAATGATGTTCAGAATCTTTGTAACTTAAAGATTCTGATATTTGGTTTTAATCAGAGAGATAAACATGTATTTGGACAGTGTGATCTACCTGTTGATTGAGGGGTCAGACTCCATACACGCCGACTGGCTGAGGGCTCGGACCCAGCCCAGCATGTCTTCCTGAGTGTCTGCGCTTAAGAAATAGGAACGCATTCCCCTATGCACCACCTACGTAGAAAAGAGACAGGAAACATGTACACATTACGAGGTACAAATCTCTTTGTAACCGTCACCACAGAAACACTGCATGGTTTTGGTTGTTTAAAATAAAATATAATGACGTCTCTAGTACCTTGAAAGTGTGCTTCCTGTTTTTACATTCTCGCGGAGTGCAGAAGAGGACGTTGTAACTGGGCAGTGGGATGCTGCCCAACGCAGACTCTTCTCGACTGTCTGAGGAAGTACAGTGGGAGGATTAGGAGCTACAGAGAAGGGATGTCACATTAGTCTGTTGTGGACCAGATGTCATGGTGCGTACCTTTGTAGTAAAACAGGCAGTAGTTTGAAAGGACAAACCAGCGCCTCTTCCAGAGCTTCAACCCAGAGCTGTCCTATGGAGCACACAGCCGTAAGCAGTGAGTGACAGTGTCAGTCAGTGCACAGATTTATCTGCTACACATAGACAAGTCATTAAATACGTGCTGGTTTATGGTCCACATTTCAAAGCTTGGTGAGACCCCGATGGGTGTTTTTGTCATCGTTACCTTTTTGTTGAGCCATCCTCTTATAATCACAGGGAAGTTGGGGTCTCTCTTCGCAGCCCGACATCCCTTCCCAAACGTTTGCACCTTTTCATCACATTTCTATTTGGTGGTAAATTCATTGTTTGTTAATGCTGACAGTTCACAGTGATATTGTTTACATGCTGTCATTCAGAATCATGGGGACAAATTCATAATGTGTACTTGTCTAGGCGTCTTTAGGGGACCATGTGAAATATGGCACAAGTAAACACGGAAACATTTGTTCATTCATTCATTCATCCGTTTGTTCGTTTATTCATTCATTTGCTCATGAAGGTGAATGCAATAAACAAACTTGTATGACAGGAAAGGATGATATTGTGACCACACTGGATGTTTGGCTTACTCTGTCCTGGTCCTCCATTCTGTGGCACAAACAAAGAAACATTCACTCTGGTTATAACAAACATTTTTATCCTTTTTTTTTTTTTTTAAATCAAGACCTGCACATAGCACCACTAATAGTGTGCATTTCCCTTTTATAATTGATTAACAAATTGAGGATTCATTTATATATTATATATATTAGACCCTTTTGCATAAGCAAGTAAAGGAAGCATATAGAAAACCTGGAAAAACTACTCATTGATTGCAAACTGAAAACAACACGTGATACAGCACTGTGTTCTTGTCATATTTGTATGGCCGGATCTCAAGCTGTCAAATCCACATTTGATTGATATTTGACAGGCAGAGATTTGACCACAAGAAAAGGCCATCACCACTGGTCTAACGACACCAGTTGAAGGCTACAGCAGGGCTCGAGTAACAAATTAAAGACTACAAACCCAAGTTTTCCTGTGATGCTTCACTCCAAAGGATTAACACCAAAACTGTATCTTCCTAACACATTACCAACTTCGAAGTGCCCAAAACGCTTCCACAGCAAAAGTATTCTGCACGCTCACTATTTTCAGAGCGAGGTGGCGTAGTGCACTCGCACGCCCTCTCCTTCCACCAATTCTCCCAGAATTCTATTCTGAGCCCTAACAGGCTGTGTGTGCGTCCCCATGGCGAAATGGACAGGTGACAGCTGCATCGCCGTGGTTGCTGGGAGGGGCCTGGGACTGTGAGAAAATCAATCTGGCAGGAAGGCACAGCCTGGTATGCCAGACATGCTTGGGAGTAGGTCCCAAAATGCAGACTAGACTGCACTGTTGAGGACAGACATGCAGAAAACCTAAATAAAAGAACTCTGGACGGGGAAAAAATATCAAGGTAGTTGAAAGGGTTAGGGTTGGTGGGTCATGTGATTCTGTCCTCTGCCATATCAGGCGGGATATTCTAGAGGAAAGATACATTTCAGGGAGTCTACATTGAATTGTTTCAATTGGTTAGATGGCTCTCCACTTGAAAACAGTAATTGCAGAACAGACAAGTGCAGATACATGAAGCTTCAGTTGTTGCAAACAGTTTCAGTAGCACTATTGCCATTGTGGATATAGTGTCCTACACAACAGCAGACCCCAAAGCTGAAGAGGAACATTATTAAGAAGCCTTGGTAGCAGTGAGACCACAAGCCCTTGTGGAATACACATTAAAACACTACATGAATCTATTCCAACATCAACAAGCTCCTCACAAAACAGAGGATAGAAAAGCAAGGAGACAACAGAACGCCTATTGTCAGGGATGAGAGCGGAGACTTACGAGTTTTGCCAACGGGGAATATGTGGGTGTTGTGAAATATTTGGAGAATCTCTGTCTTAATCAGTGAGGGTCACTGGCTCAGGGAGCAGAGACTGGAAATGCAAAAGAGCGATAGAGGGAAGACAAACAGAGGGCTTGTGCACCACACAGAGTGAGCTTTGTAGCCCCCCAAGGACCGCAGAAGCATCATCTGAAGGTCAACGTAGATGGTGTTGAATTCATCGGCTTAAAAAGCGTCTCCCTTCTTTTAAACGCAAAAGGCAATGACAATATTTGCATTTCGCCAGCATTCGCATGTCCCTTGATATTTTACAATACCGTCACTGACCTCTGACCTCGGGAAGTTAAGTGATGACGCAAGCCACCCTCTGGCCAAGTGCTTACTTCTGTGAAGTCTTGACAGCAGTCTCATACTCGCATACAGAATTTAAGACAGAGCCATGGAAATGTAAGCTGAAAAGTGAAGGGTTTAAATACAGCTTCCTGGTTAAGCTGCGGGGGCTGCTAACAACCTCACATTTATAAGATCTTTTGAATGTCACACAAAGCAGTTTATACACAATTTATTCTTTGGAATTATAATGTGTGTTGTGTAATGTGTTATTGTATGTGCTGTACTGTACTGTATAAGATACCAAATGTATATTATCTGTCTTAAACCACAGGGCACAGGCCACTTAAATAAATTCACCACGTATTAAAAGCCGACGGAGGATTTGATACAATACAGTATTTCTAACTGAGAAGTTAAATCTAAATTATGAACCGGCAAAAGAAACAAAATATGGACTTTTCATAATTATACCTATTTTGCCACAGGAACCAGTACAGAAAATAAGTGAGCAAGTCTAAACACTAACACATTGTCCCTTTTCATCTGTACCCTTAAATACCATGTTTTAATCCTAACAACGCTGCATTACTCTACCTGACCAATCGTCCCTGTCTGTTGGCTGTTTCCAGTTCCATCCCTTGGCACGGTTGCTCACAGCATCTCCCCAGCCTTTTCTGCCCTCTTTCTGGCTAGCACAGCCTCCTGTCGCCCAAGAAATCTCAGCCCTCTCGGGAATTCTCTCCACCTGGTATATATATATATATATCTTAACCTCTCTTTTTGTTGCTCACTCTTTGGCTAACTCTCAGACTTCTCCACGCTCCAGTCTCTGTCTCGGTGAGCTACCTACGCTGCCCATTGACACCCAGACTGTCGTTCTCTCTGTAACACGGAGCTCTCTGTGTGCCCCGTCACCCCTCCCTCTGTCCATTCTTCCTCCTTTCTTTCCCTGCCTTTGGCTACCAGTTAGATTTGGACTTGGGCATTTAGAAACAAAACAGCTGTGCTTTTTTCCAAGTCTTTCTCCAACAAGCGTATTCATGCTAAACACTTTCAAACTTGGACAGGAATGAATCCGTTGTTGTTGTAATTGCTGCACCTTACTGTTTGGATAGTGTTTTGATTATAGTCAATAACATATTTTTAGCATAAATGCCAAACCATGCATATGTTTTCTAAACAGTTTCCATTGCCAGTAAGAATAATTAAAAAAATTTATGTCAGACTTTAAATACATTAATGTTTAAACCCCATTGGACATTTTCTTTGGAGATTTAACCTGTGGTATTTTTTATGATTTAATTTTATATGTTTTTAAAGGTATGAGTTTTAGAGTTGCACACATTTCCTTACCTTGAGCCACACAGACGCAAAGGATAAGAGAACAAGGCCTTGTTGTTGTTGTTGACAGCCATTACTACCAACTGAAAAGGATGCTGATTAAATTTGAGGTAAAATGTTACTTTAGGTAAGAGTTATTCAAGGTAAGATCTCTTGTCATTAACAATATCCTAAATGAGAGGCAACGGTGAGACTTGCTTGAAGGAAAAAGGGAGAACAGACCCGCATGCGGACCACTACAAATGCCCCAGGAGAGCTGCCATTATTGTTACACAACCAACAGATAGGAAGAGTATTTTTAGAGGATGATAAGAGAGGATACAAGTAGTCACCCAAACTTAATTTACCCCCACAGCACATCAAGAGAAATGTTTGACCCGCTGGCGCACATTTTCTGCAATCTACCAGTGTCCTGTAATATTGATGTAACTTTTTTGTGTAATGTGTTGATACACAGAGCTCAACTTTTTGGAGTGCCATTACTTATATTACTTGCCATTTTGTTTACTTTGGTTTTACCAGCATGAACCAGCATGTTTAGAAAACATATTCAATGTTTTATCAGCTATTTAAATTGCATTTAGACATCATCGACTGCTTATGCACAAATGTAAGCCTCCCTTATAGTCAGAATTGAATGTGTTACTGTTTTTTTTGGTCTGACCTCGGGGTCATGACCCCATATATCTGGGAAGACCATTGCAGTCTACTCCTAGGCATTAATGACTCCTCTGTTTTAGCACACAGCTCGTAGTCCAATCACAACCGTCTAATCAGCCCATGTTAGCTGACATCTGCTGAGTAACTTTCTGTCTCCTGTTACGCCCTCATTGTCCCATAGGACAGTGGCCTGCAGCAAACCTGAAGGACCACAGGAGCTGGAGTTTTGATGGACCTTGACAATGGGCATTTGTGCTCTGATCAGCAGTAGTCTGTAATTGATTGCAATATTCAGTATGAATCTATTGATATCTATTCGTACAAGGTACCAATCACCAATGCTTGTATTAATTGTAACTGAAAGTGAAGTCACAACATTTTTATTTACAAGATTTTGTTGGTGAAAAAGATCTTGCTGTTGAGACAGACCTGATAATGAAACCTTTTTGTTTTACAGTTGACTGTTATTTTAATGTAACCTTGAGAGAGACACAATTATTACATTAACACACATTTAAGTTTCAAGAGTTTAGCTAATAAGCTCAAATAAAAAAATGAACAAAATATTCTCTGTCTGGGCACCTCTTATAGCTTCTGTTTTTACACTTGGCATATGTGTTAGTTTATGTGAATTAATAACTAAGCATTACGCCAATGTAAAGCAAAGACAGCCTTAAGAAACAGTTCACTGTTTAGGGTGTTTGGAGTAAGGGGGAGTTGGTTTCCTTTTTGCATTTTTGTTTTGTGTTCTGCTTTTATGGTTGGGAATGAGGTGACTGTCTTCTGAAGATTCTGTGTTCTAGAAATTAAATGCAGTCTTTGTTTAATTTGATATTTTATTTTAACTTAAGCACAATAGAGTTGGTGCACCCCTATTTACGTTATGGTACTTGCTGCATGAAGTGAAGAGGTTTCTCTCAGTCTGTATTCTGGATTGAGAGAAACACGTTATTGAAGTGTAACACTCATAAATCTTGTAAAGTGTTTAATTTACGGCACAAAGATTATTGTCCGCTAGTATATTGTTGAAAGTGGATGAGACTTGAAATATGTGCTTGAGGAGATCTTATTGTGTGTATGAAGTTAATCGTCAGTGTTAGCTAGCTGTTCAAGTTAATCGTGAGTGTTAGCTAGCAATGTGCATCCCTCGTGAACGAAAGCCTTTGAAGCTGCCGCTTCTCAGTAGCCTACTGGTGTTCTGCCCGGTGACTCCACGGCATTGTGGGAAATGTCGTTGTTTTGCTTTTTCTATGCATATTGAGGAATTACCGTGGTCTATTTTCATTATGATGTGAGTGAGGATGGTTAAGCTATTACTTTGCAATGTGTTTAGTGTATGAGACAGATGTGCATTTTATTTCATTTTATGCACTCCTGAAGGTGAAATTGAGTGGCATACTGTGGTTCCAAAGTATATACTTAGAATACTAGTTTATTGGAATGCCCACCAGACAATGCGGGTTAAATGGGGTAATGTTGTATCTGCCCCATTTCATGTAAATTTGGTGTTCGCCAAGGTGGAATTCTGTCTCCTATTTTGTTCGATGTGTATATGGATGATCTATCAAAACAACTGAATGGGTGTAACACAGGCTGTCTTGTTGGAAACTCTGTTATCAATCATCTTATGTATGCTGATGACTTGGTAATCTTTAGTCCATATAGTGCTGGGCTGCAGAAATTACTGAAGGTGTGCTCACAGTACGGCAAGGATTATAACATTACATTTAATGCCAAAAAGAGTAATATCATGATATTCAGAAGTAGAGAGGATAGGAGATTAGTTTTTCCTGTGTTTTATCTGTGGGATATTCCTCTCTTGATATGCAAGGAAATAAAATACCTTGACCATGTTTTTACTGATTATTTGAATGATGACAGAGATATCTATCGACAGTGTTGTAAACTATATGCTCAGACCAACATGTTGCTTCGCAAGTTTAGTATGTGTTCTGTCAATGTAAAATGTTCATTATTTAGAGCTTTCTGCACACCTATGTATACAGCTCATCTTTGGTGTAGCTACAGGAAAGGTAGTATGCGAAAGCTTACAGTGGCTTACAATGATGCAATGAGGTTGCTGCTTCAGGTTCCTAGATGGCATAGTGCTAGTCAACTGTTTGTGTTCTTTGGTGTTCCTACACGGGAGGCACTTCTAAGACATCTAATGTACAAATGTACGTGTCGCTTGGATGAGTCGGAGAACAGCATCATAGAGGCTTTAACCGACCCGAGGAAAAGTTGCTTTCGGTACTCATCCAGGCTCAGAAAACATTGGCGAGATAGCCTACATACGAACTGTCTTTCGTAAAATTGAATGACTTGTGGTTTTGTCTTGTATTTCTCTTGTTTATTACTATTTATTATTTATTATTTTTGTCATCATCATCATCATCATCATCTTCATCCGCTTTGTCCGGGGTCGGGTCGCGGAAGTAGCAGTTCCAGCAGGGCATCCCAAACTTCCCTTTCCCGGGCCAAATTAACCAGCTCTGACTGGGGGATCCCAAGGCGTTCCCAGGCCAGTGTGGAGATATAAATATATAATTTTTGTTTTGTTTTCTTTTTGTTATGGACCCTCCTGTGAGTCGGGAATAAAGTTTGAAATATACGATCACAGTGTTCTATGAACACCTTTGTTATTTAACAATCTTTTAATAACTTTCTGGATGGATTAATGTAAATGTATAATTCCCATTACGCTATGTACTGAGCAGTCTGTATTCTGGATTGAGAGAAGCAGGTGAAATTGAGTGGTATACTGTGGGTGCATTGAAAATCCTTGACCCCTGTCTCATATTGTATAATTGCAGTAAAGAACCTAAAAATAAGCTGTGGTGTCGTGTCTATTCCATGGTGTTTCGGGGTGCAGCCTGAAATCCCTACATTAGCACAAATGTTTCTTGAGTTAGAAGTCATGTTTGCTAAGATAGGTTAATGGGACGGGGTTGAGACAACTCCGGAAGGTATGGTAGTGTTGGTGTGAAACATCCTAAATAGTGCACTATTCCTTTAAGGCATGGTGTATATTACGTATGCTTATTATGCACTGAGCAAACACTCTTTTTTTTCTCCCTCTTTATTGCTACCTGAACATGTCATTTTCTCCTAGGCGTGGATCCATGTGACAGTACAGATGAAGGGCATTTGAAACGGCACAGAATAAGAGTAATTTTTCTTTTATAGGATCACGTCTGTCATTTGAGGGAAGGTTAGGGTATACCAAGCTTGTGTGTAGTAGATTGTGAGTAGAATATGCTGCTATACTATAACACAAGGAAGAACTTGAGGGTCTCGACCATGTTGAACAGCCACATAGCCTTCCATAATAAGTAGATTGTTGAAGTTGAATGTGTCAAAGAATGTGTAATACAGTAGATTAGAAGGTTATTGATGCTGCTTGGAAACTCTTTAAACGTTTTTATTCTTCGCTCCTTTGCTTTTTAGCAAGCAACCGCTATTTGAGAATTAAACAAAAAATATGACTTAAAAAAACATGTCTTTGCAATGATCTGCCTGACATTATCCTTTTGTTTTTCATAAAAATTACAATCATAATTTAAAGTGTATGATCTACAATTAACAACGAATAGGCATATCCAACCTTTTGATTGAAAAAAATTGTTCTAAATGACTTTAATTACTTTGCCAAAAGGCACATTGACAGCAAGACTCCAGAAGATGGAGCCAGTTCTTCCTAATGTGACAGGATCCCTTGCCAAGCCAGAACCATTAAATAATTGATTCATGAAAGGAAGGTTAGAAATAAAAATAATAGTAATAATAATAATAATAAAATAATCATTTCAACATATAATTTGATAACTTAAAAATCAATAGACACATGTTTATTTTTGTGATATGCTTGATATTTCATGTAGATTAAATAACAATCAACAAAGTTTATTTTACTTAAAAATCCCTCAAGTACAAGCATTGCAAGTCACTCTCCAGATGATGTGCAGTTCCAAATTGACAAAATCGTTCAACAAGAATACATGTACTTTATTTTCAGATTTCAGACTCTTAGTTGAAGACATTTTTGTCCAGTTCGTCTACAAAAGTGTCAAGAATAGTTATTATTTTAACAAAACCTGAAATCATTTTTCAGGAAAAGTTTGAGAAGTTTTTTTATTTAAGCTGAGTTTAAGCAATTTACTAGAAAATAAAGCAAGGTAAGGCAACCGAAGCAGGCACAATGCCTGAACACTGAACAAAGGAAAACAGGAACTTATGCTAGCAAAAGGCACAGGTGAAATCAATGAAACAAATTATTGGCCAGTCAGAAACAAGGTCCAGGTGATAACTATAAACCATAATTAAGGCCACAAGGGTGCAATAGAGTCACTGCTGTGCGTGTAGAGCCCTCTACTGGGCGGAACCCCTTCAGGACCGTGACAGTCATGCTGATTGAATTCAGACAAAACAAAAACTTTATTGTACATGTGCAGCATATTCCCTACAAGTCCCCACATGTGACTTAAGTTCACAGAGGAAATTGCAGGTGTGTTGTAATAAAACAAGTGGTCAAACCTTCTGCAATGTGGAAGCCAAAAAAATGGCAGTGAATATTATTGGAAATATCATTTCCAAGTCTGTGTTCCTTGATTGAGAAGTCACGTTTAAGTCTGTTATTTGGGTTTGACTATGAGACTAACTTATGACACCCTGTGAATTCTTGCTAGTAGGCCTACTCTTTTTTTTTGTTGCCTGTACTGCCTCATCAATCATGGCTTAGGACATATGACTTCTGTTATGATGAAATGGTTGCCATATATTATAACTACTTGTCTGAATTATTTGTGATGTGTGTGACATCTTAAATGTTGTGCCGTATGACATTGTCTTCATGCAGACGATTAATGTTCCCGTAATCAATTTCTAGCTGATTAGTGAAGTTCAGCAGTAGCGTGGAAAATTACCTTGGACATACATGTCTAATATTAGATCCCTCCAATAAGCTGCTCAGATTTGTTTTGGTATTAAAAATTTTTAGATTGTCAATAACTCAATTGATTAATAGGAAGTGTTGCCACAGAGCAGTTTAACTTTCCATGCTTAAAATGTCTTATCGAAACATCAACACGGGACTTTGCATAATAATAGATATTTATAACATTTGGGAGTTGCTCACTCTGGTCACACCACTAGTGCTGTTTCCGCAATTGGAATATTAAATAAGCTGTGTTGACATAACCATTGAAACTGTCAGTAATGCAAAAGTCGGAGATTACCAATCAGTGCTGTGAATGTCCCTGGGTCTTAGCCGTTTATTGGCAAGGGATGAAGTTGTAGTGAGAGGTAAAAGACAGGAATGTGATTATTACACTCGATTACATAGGACCACTTTGACCTCTGGCCTATTGCACGTGTATTGTAATCTTATGTGTGTTATGCGCTGTCATACAGCTTGCCAAAATGTATTCAGGCTGTATTGCAGTAATGAGAATGTGTTTTGCTGTTGTGCGTGCCCCACTTCTATTCGCCTTAAACCCCATGCTGAAGTGTGAAGGCATGGGGAGTCTTTGGCCCACCTGGCAGAAAAGTGATCCCCAGACTGTCAGTTGAGGCGTCTCAGATATCTCTGTAGAGCCAGGGCCCCTGCAGAGCCAATATTTAGAACAACCGTCTACATTTACAATCATTCATTTGGCGAATGCTTTTATCCAAAGCAGCTTTCAATGAGATTACAGGAGCAGCCCCTCTGCAGAAATTTAGGTTATGTGCCTTATTCAAAGGCTCACTAGTGGTGGTGTTCCCAGGTGGTCATTTTCATGACCTTATGGTCACCACTCCTACTCACTGGCTGTGTTCGGAATCGCCTACTTAAATACTATCTACTTCATACTCAATGAGTACATTCTGCATACTGACTACTTAAACCGAAATCTAGAACACTACTTTTTACAAAGATTCAATTATATTGTTAGTATACCCAACTGGAACATGTGACCAAAACTCCACATTTTTGTAACGCTGTCAAAGCTAGAAGAAAATTGCCGAATTGCATTTTGGAGCGTGAAGCATCGTCTAGTAACCTCTCTTGGGTACTAACATTTCCCCACATTTGAGTATGTCATCCTGGCACTTTTTCCATACTCAAATTTCACATACTATGTAATGTTGGCATACTACCTACTCTTTTTCGGTCAAATTGAGTATGTTAAGTATGCATAGTAGGCGATTCCGAACACAGCCATTGTGTCTACTAGGCTAGCACTTCCTAATTAATGTCTAATGTGAAGGCACCTGAGATTTGTAACTTTCCCATGAGCAGTTGTTAGCGGAGTAAAAGTAATCTTGTTTTATTATCAAATAATAATCTAAAGCAGAACATTAATGGCTTTTGCTATTTTGCCTAGCCGTATCCATATATATGGTTTGTTATGTTAATAAAAGGAAACATACAAGAAAAACTTTTTTATTTTTATTTTTCACAAAATAACATGACCGGTATATTCTGATACTAAAAATGGATTCAGAATTATCAAGCAACGTCTAGTCTGTTCTCGGAAATACCAGTACAAGTGCCACAGGAATTACTTCTTCAGCAATCAGAAAATAAGAAGCATTTGACGGGGTACAGCCTTGATCCTCTGTTGATGGACTGCTGTCACAACAACGTCTAATGATGAGACAACTATTTTTAGTGTATCTTGACACCCCACATCCCCACCCTTCACAAACAGACACACATAATACATATGAGATAATCTCTCAGAAGGACATGATTTCAATGTGCCATTCAAATCAGTGTAGCTATGCAACTTTATCTACCGGTATCAGCTCCTCCTCTCAGAAAAGAGAACAAGGTGGCACGGTAAAGACAGTGAAGGAGGAGTGATGACAGGTTATTTTGTAGATCATCTTTCTGACATCATGCGAGCAGACACTGAGGGTACAGGGAGATGGGTTTGGGTTTCGATTGATGGATGATGTTTTGGCACTGGGGAAAGTTCTCGCTAGTACTCGGTGTGGAGATGCTGACATTTGTTAGTTTCAAGTATCGTTCAGAAAAAAAGGCATGTTATATTGCTATTAGACGTCATACAAAGCACGATACAGAACTAAAACTATATTTCAATAATAAATTGTTGTGAGATTTCAGTGGTATTTAACTTTTGATGGAGAAATAAGAACGTCTGTAACTTCACCTCTGAGTTTTTGTATTATTTAATAAACACATCTAAGAGCCTTTTTGTTTTTGTTTTATTGTGTCTTCTCTTGTCTCTGAGTTTTAAAATTTCAGTACTTTTTATCAAAAGACTTTTAGAGTAAATTACCTTCACCATACTTCATTCCCTTACTTCATCTGGGCATTGAGGGTTTCACAGTGATTTTCCACTTGCTCAGTCTCGAACAACTGTTACCAATCTAAACCCAGTGCAAGGTCTCCACTTTAACACATTAAAGCTGATGTTGAATGATTATTTACAATCCACATGGGCATAAATGAGTCTAAGATATTGAAATTGTGATTCAGAAAGATGGTAGGCGAAATAGCAATTTGCAACTTTGCAAATTGTCCCTTAATTGCAGGACAAGATAGTTGTCTAAACACACAACCGTTTTAACACACATTTTATTTTGATGACTGAAGATGAAAGAAACTCAAAAAGTCAGAGAGTTGGCAGTGCAATCATCATCGTGAAGCTGTCTTGAAGCTACACCATTGCTACTTAGTTTTGTGTAAATGAGGCTTTGCTAGTAATTTGGAGTAAATATACATGCTAACTAGCAAGCCCCAACATACTGTAGATCCTAGTTCCATGGCTTGGATTCTGATATTTTGTTATAATCAATGAAATGTGATTTTATGTGCACGTAGGTTTATTTAACTTCTTATCTACTTCTAGTACTATTGTACTTACATACATATAATTATCGTTTCGTATTTTTATTAAGACACACACTTGAAGTATACAATTCATTCACACAATGATCTATAAAAATATATACATGTTTTAATGAAGGATATTTCACCACCAGTGTCACCATAACATTTGATTGGTGTAAACCTAGGGCTGATATTACTATGGTATACACAATCACATCTTCTGCATTCACAATAGCAATAGTTTTGACAAAATTATAACACGTTTGGCATTTAAACAAAGACGAAACCTTTTCATCTCTGAGCTGTGTGCTTATCATGTTGCTTATTTGTCTCGTGTTCAATCTAAAAGGTTAGAATACATTTGTTGTCCGACCATCATTCGTCTTTCTTTACTATCGAACAGCAAGAATTCTGCCCCACCCAGAAACCTGGCAGCATTTTATCCTTCAGAGAAGTCTGGATCTTCTGCAGTAGTCTTACCTCCTTCTTCCCTGCACTCTCCTCTATACCATAGAAGTGAATGATCCCGGCCGGCTGGTCTAGGTAGACACCCAGGACGGAGCAGCAAGGCAGCTCCTTGATGTCCTGCCTCAGGCCATTGTACCAAGCGTGGTAGCAGGATCCAGCCCAGCCCAGTCCCCAGGACTCCTCGTTCTCTCCTATGCCACACATACCATGGCGGTTTCTCCTGCCTGCTCCTGCATAGGTGACTCCCAGCACCACCCATCCAGTGTACGCCATCTCCCAGTAGGCTCGGAAGCCAAGGATGCCCTCTTTGCACAAAACCTTTTACAACAGAGAGATTGATTTAGATAGAGTTCCAAACTATTATTGTTAAGCAACAAATGGATTACTTAATACTGTAGCAAGGGATTCTCACCTGTGGGACATACTCAAATCTCTCCTGTCTGTCCAGCACCGGGCATTTGAGCTCATCGGTCATGCGAGACACCTTGGCCCCCCCATCCGCGATCCAGAGAGCCTTATTGGCTGTCTTGTCATCCAGGGATAGGTCTATCCAGTCTGAAAGATTCAGGGATTTGGTCTAAAAAAGATCTGCACCATGCCATGGTACATGTACTTAGAGACGCATTTTTAAAAGTAAGTATAGAGAGTTAGATTTTTTTATTGATTTATTGTACATTTAAGGAGGTCAGCTCTGCAGCTGGGCTCAGGGATATTGGCCTCGTAATAAGGGATCTTCTCTGCAATACAAAGGAAAGCATGTTATTGCTATTGTTGTGAGTAGTTCCTATCGTCTCATTTCTCTTTAAATGTTATTTAATTCACCAGAATTGTCAGTAAGAAGTTGTAGTTTCTCTTACCTGCTGGTGCATTTTCCACTTTAACTTTTTTCCCTAAAGGGGAAAGAAAATAACCAAAAAGCTCAAAACATTCAGAAGAATCAAAAGAAGTACACCTGATATGTTTTGTGTACAACCAGTTGTGTCTCGATTGGTGATAAAGTGAGTCACCATTCAGTGTCAAAAAGTATGTTCCACCTGTCACTGCCAGATATCAAAATACCTATCTATGATGCATGCATACTCTGTGGAGCCAGTGGTGGGTAGATGCCATGTGGTTGGAACAGCCAGGGCACCTCACACCATTTGGCTTTGGCCACACTAGAGAAACCACTTACAGATGCATGTCGTCCGTCTCAATCCTTCAAATCCAATACAGGACATGCCACGCTCACTCTTGCCCAACAGAGGTTATGCGATATTTGCATTTCTAGAATCTCATTAGTTTCCGTGTTAAGATGTTAGATTAGTTTAGCATTGGGAGGTGTTTGTGGTGTGGTCATGTTGTCCTTTAATCAGGTGAATAAAATGCTGTAAGTTATACTTAGATGCTGGGATGATGCATGGGTGTTCGGCTGAACTGTCTTCTAAGGACACAGCAAATGGTATACCCCAGATAGAGAGTTATTCCCTATTGTGTTGCTGCCATGGTAACAAATTAAACCACGGCTGACTCCAAACTAAGTTTCTGTTTCGTTCTCTTCCAAATCATGTCAGCAATAAACTGTGTACCTATGTGTCCCAACCTGTGGACTGCAAAAAGTGCCATACGGTATTTTCATCTCTTTATCTCATCTTTATGTCATGAAAAACTGATTGACTATTCATACAGCCTACTTTGGTATATAAATTACATTTTTAAGTAAGTAGGTTTGTGGTAAGGTGGCTTGTCCAGAAGCTACAAATTGACAGGCCAGCTGTTTGCACATACCAGAAGGTGCTAAAAATATATGTAATAGAAATTCTGCATGAATTGGCCTGATTAGAACCAGACCCATATATAGTGGCTGATATGAGTTTAGACACCAGTCTAGGAGCAGTTTCTAAAATGACTTGTGTGTGAAGTGAAATTTATATTTGACAGTGTCATTGACACTCCAGTCAACGCCAGATAGCCAACCAGCTTTTGCAAATGATAATACAGTTTTGTATATTTGCTCTGTGTCTTGATGACGTCTCTGATTTGGTTTCTCAAAAGCTATTAAGGTGTAATTTATAATTGGATTGCTGCTGTTAGATTAGAGATGATAAAATAATAATTATAACACATTTTATGTATGAGTATGTCTTACTTTTCTAAATTGCTTATGGATTGTCATATTTACATTATACATTAAAGATAACTACATTTAGTTTACTTACTAAATTACTTTTTTAGCACATATATTATTATTATTAAACCTGACCAGACGTAATACATATAAATGTTAGCATACAAAAAAATGTAGATGGCTCTGTCATTTTCCTGGGAGTAAACATATTTTACAGTTATAGACACACTTTGTGGATAACACATTGTCATATTGTTCTGAGTGCCAGTACAGCCATCCACTAGAGACAAATGATGAGAAGATGGTCCACCTTACCTCGCTTTTTTGCATCAGGTTGGATTCTGGCAGCATTTGGCATCGTGCTATTGGCTTGTAGTGGATACTCGTTACTGGATTTGGCAGCTTAAGGTTAGGTTTCTATCAGCTTTTAGATGGGTTGGTTCCGTTGGGAACTCTTTTATACCTTCTATTTGGGACAGAGCTGAGTGAATCTGGTAGTGGGGGGCAAGTCGGGTGGTGGAGGGGACATAAGGTAACATCCCTGTCATTGAAAGAGGGAGGCGACCGTGAGGATGTAACTGGAGACGAGTCCAGTAAAGACAAGTTAGACATTTAGTGGATGCCATTCGCTTAGTAGAGTACCCCACATATTCATATGTACTGTAGGCTATGTCCTCCCTTGTACCTCAACCCCTTTATTTCAGGAAGAGGGACAGAGGTGTACCGTTCATGCTGTACTTCCTGGGAATGTTGGGTCCGAGCCAACGTAGTCGACCGATTCTATTTAAAATATGTACCTGTACATCCTCTGTAGAGGGGAAGGAGGTGCTGACAGTGCTGATGTTCCAGAGCCAAAAGAGCAGGACCCAGATCAAAAAGGGCCTTTGACTCAGTGACACTGTAGGATAGTTAATGCATCCCACAGTATATAGTTTACTTACCATACAGTCATACAGTCAAAGTAGTGCCACATTACTCAAACGTCCAAGTAATGGTCCTTAAATCTTGTAGTTTGATTATAACTGGTCCAACAGAAATTGGCTCATCACGCTTATCGAACTTGTTTGACTGAAAACAATCATCTGTAATTGAACTGCAAACAAAATCAATTAATAGAGAGTGATCACATAAATGCACAATAAGAAGCTTCTGTACCAAATTAAACCAAAACAAAGCACTGTAGTCTCCCAACAAACAAATTATTAGGTGATCTAATGTGCAACCGGGCACGTCTTGTAATTGTTATTATTATTATTTTTATTATTATTATTATTATTATTATTATTATTATTATTCCCACAAATATCCTACTTCCCATGGTTAAAAATGCACCAAAATTTGCACACATGTCCAGGTCCACTCAAAACTACACCCAGTGCCATGCCGTTTTACTGTACCTGTTGGTGGCGCTATAGAAACAGTTCAAAGAAGTTCAAAGTTTTAAAAAAATCATAAAAAATAGATCATTAGGGTTACAGCTCTGAAATTGTCAGAACTTGTCCATTGCAGTGAGATGAAACTTTCATATACTGGCACCCTTTACAAATTATGAAGTCCATCACTCTGTTTTTTTTTTTTTCAAAACTGGTGGTCTACCCAAAAGGTCCAGGTCCAACACCATATATCCAAAACACATCAAAATAGCATCCTCAGACGCTCACCATCAAAGGACTAAAATATCACGTTGATATCTTTAAAAATGAGCTCACAGCACACATTATCTTCTCCTTCTCTATTCTGAGATATTATGTGGATAAACTGTTCTTGGCAATATCACTTGACTAGACCTTGGCTAAACATTGAATGGCATTCCCTGGCTTGTAACAGTATCATATTTAATAGTGCGAAATGACAAATGAAGTTTGAATAACAACATTGTAATGCTGGCTCTAAAAATAAACGAGTCAACAAGAATATTAATGTGGGTGAGTAGGTCAACGAGTAGGTTTAAAATATCTTGTTGATACCTCCAAAAATAAGCTCACAGCACATCAAAATATATTACTGTAATCACTACTGTACACTCAATTTGTCATATCTCACTGGTTTATAGAACAATCCTCATCTGAAACTCAGATAAATATCCCAACATTAATGACATGAAGTGTGCAAAATCTCAGATCGTTATCTTAAAAACTGAATTCGTAACAAATATCAGAGTTTTGTGATTTGTGGGTTGAATTTTACTCCTCGACACGTACCTATTTCAATCAACTCCGACGAGGCCGTAAAACCAAATTACACCAAAATCACAGTATACTGTATCATCCTCACATGGTCTACTACAGAAACAAGTCAGGGATATTTTATATTTAAAAAATGGAGCTCACAGTGAATCAAAATGTATTAATGTAAACAGTACTGTACAATTAGATTTTTAACTGCTTCAATATTGGACCAATTTATATCATACTTCTATACAATATTGTATTATGATTCACATCACGATTTAAAGTTTTAAAAAATGTACATTGAAAATGGATTTTATTTTATAAATAGCCATGTTTAGTTGTTTATTGTTTGGATTTGAACTAACTCCTCTTAAACCAATTAAATTAATTACAAATCGCTGTATATATTTCTCAGATGGTCTATTTTACACACAAAACCAAGCTTGGCGATACAGTCATAATGTAGCTCACACCGCACAAAAATGCATTTCTGTAAGTTATCAAGTAGCAGTAGCAAGTATTAGTGCGTTAACGCATATTTGTTATAACGCGTTAAGGCAATTCGTTTTAACGCGACTAGTAGTTTCTTTTCTTACCTGATACTCACCCCACATAGCAGTGGACAGTGCTATCAACCTAATGTCGCCTTGGGCGTAACTCCCAGCATGCCTGGCGAGTAACTCTGTTTATTGTTATGGACAGTAGGTTCTTAATGTTTCCTTTTTATCATGTTTTTATCATGATTATGTAAAGAGTTATGGAGTGCTGTAAACGCAGATATTGGTTTTTACGTTTGTTAGATGTGACACCGTGACTGTGTATTGTGTGTCTGTGAATAATTTTAGAGCATGTCTGCAGTTTAGAGCAGAATCGCAGCACGTAAAAAAGTGGATAGACTGATAGTTACTCTCTGAGCCTTGGCAACAAAGAGCTGAACTTACGTTCTGACTCTTACAAGTGAGTGTGCTCATTTACGGCAGCTCATTTGAACTGTTGTCTTTGTACTTAAGGAATCATGGCTAATTACACTGATAGACGTGACACCTCGGCTGTTAACAGCTGGTGTGTGACCTTTGTACTTCGATATCTGCAAGTAAAGGGTCATATAAACCTGATTCGCTGTTGATCTTCCCAGTACGCTACTATACGAATACAACTTTCTCAAATGTTCTTATTTGATTACCAAATAAAATTTTAATTGTAAATTTTTTGATGCAAGTGCTGGTGTTGCATATTGCTCGTTAACAGATAATGGTTTAAATTTTACACATCATCTTTCGGATACTGAAGCTCGTGTAGGTTGGTGGGTGTGCAACCTCCTCCATTTGCTGAGTTCTATGACCACTTTTCTGTCTACTCATTTTTAAATTTCTCTTTTTTTTTCTTAAAGTTATTATTTTCTGTCATTCTTTTTATATGCCGGCCACCGTATCACTGCTTGCAGTTATATTTATTCCATTATATCTGATAATGTTTGTCTTCTCCTTCTCTATTTTGAGAAACGATCTGGATAAACTGTTCTTGGCAATATCACTTGACTAGACCTTTGCGAAATATTGAATTGCATTCCCTGGCTCGTAACATTATCATATTTAACAGAGTGAGATGACCAATGAAGTTTGAATAACAACCTTGCAATGCTGGCTCTAAAAATAAATGAGTTTACAGGAATCTTAATGTGGGTAAGTAGGTTAATGTGTTGCGCTAGTGCTAATATTTCCAGGCTGGCCTACCTGCTATAGCAATTGGTCACAACATTGGGGCCGAGACACAGAGGAGGTCCTTGAAGGGATTCCCATGGTTCTTGGCAAAACAAGGAATACTTTAAAATGTATAATATATTATATTCACACTAATCATTTTTACAGATCTCATATTGACCCCATTACTTTCAATAGTACAGATCAAACATAATCCTAAAATATATATATATATATATATATATATATATAAACACACACACACACACACACACACACACACACACCGTGCATCCGGAAAGTATTCATACCCCTTCACTTTTTCCACATTTTAGTATGTTACAGCCTAATTCCAAAATGGATTAAATAAAAAAAAATTCTCAACATTCTACACACAATACCACATAATGACAAATTTTTTGCAAATGTATTAAAAAAAAGAAAAAAAAATATCACATGTACATAAGTATTCACACCCTTTACTCAATACTTTGTTGAAGCACCTTTGGCAGAAATTACAGTCTCAAGTCTTCTTGAGTATGATGCTACAAGCTTGGCACACCTATTTTGGGGCAGTTTCTCCCATTCTTCTTTGCAGATCGTCTCAATCTCCATCAGGTTGGATGGGGAGCGTCGGTGCACAGCCATTTTCAGATCTCTCCAAAGATGTTCAATAGGGTTCAAGTCTTGGCTCTGGCTGGGCCACTCAAGGACATTCCCAGACTTGTCCCGAAGCCACTCCTTTGTTATCTTGGCTGTGTGCTTAGGGTCCTTGTCCTGTTGGAAGGTCAACCTTCGCCCCAGTCTGAGGTCCGGAGCGCTCTGGAGCAAGTTTTCATCAAGGATCTCTCTGTACATTGCTGCATTCATCTTTTCCTTGATCCTGACTAGTCTCCCAGTTCCTGCCACTGAAAAACACCCCCATGACGCTGATGCTGCCACCACCATGCTTCACTGTAGGGAAGGTATTGGCCAGGTAATGAGCAGTGCCTGGTTTTCTCCAGACATGACGCTTGGCATTCAGGCCAAAGAGTTCAATCTTGTTTTCATCAGACCAGAGAATTTTGTTTCTCATGGTCTGAGAGTCCTTTAGGTGCCTTTTGGCAAACTCCATGCGGGCTGTCATGTGCCTTTTACTGAGGAGTGGCTTCCGTCTGGCCACTCTACCATAAAGGCCTGATTGGTGGAGTGCTGCAGAGATGGTTGTCCTTCTGAAAGGTTCTCCAATCTCCACAGAGGAACACTGGAGCTCTGTCAGAGTGACCATCGGGTGCTTGGTCACCTCACTGACCAAGGCCCTTCCCCCCCAATTGCTCAGTTTGGCTGGGCGGCCAGCTCTAGGAAGAGTCCTGATGGTTCCAAACTTCTTCCATTTGCGAATGATGGAGACCACTGTGCTCGTTGGGAACTTCAATGCTGCAGATATTTTTTGGACCCTTCCCCAGATCTGTGCCTCAATACAATCCTGTCTCGGCAGTCTACAGACAATTCCTTGGACTTCATAGCTTGGTTTGTGCTCTGACATGCACTGTCAGCTGTGGGACCTTATATAAACAGGTGTGTGCCTTTCTAAATCATGTCCAATCAATTGAATTTACCACAGGTGGACTCCAATCAAGTTGTAGAAACAGCTCAAGGATGATCAGTGGAAACAGGATGCCCCTGAGCTCAATTTTGAGTGTCACAGGAAAGGGTGTGAATACTTATGTACATGTGATATTAATTTTTTTTATTTTTAATACATTTGCAAAAAATTCCCCCCAAAAAATTTCACTTTGTCACTTTGTGTGTAGAATGTTGAGAATTTTTTTTTATTTAATCCATTTTGGAATTAGGCTGTAACATAATAAAATGTGGAAAAAGTGAAGGGGTATGAATACTTTCCGGATGCACTGTATATATGTAATCAGTCACGTTTTACCTGCCAACTGATATTCACAGAGTACCATATGGCAGGCTGCTTCTCCCAGAATCCTTAACCTAGATTGTAGTAGAAGTTAATCTGTTTCTTTACTACAGATTCTGTGTAGTCTTGGTTGTGGTGATGTGGTTTGGGGAGTCTTTGCTGCACAAGGTCTTAAACCTCTTTTAAATTGGAAAGAAACACAAATGTGGCTTGCTATCATCTCAAAATTCTAGAGGGAAATATAAACTACACCAATTTGGCCAATTTTAGTTTTAAGATGTGTGGTGGACAATGTTATTACAGTTTGCCTCCCTCTGGTGGATGTATAGTGTATAGACGCCGATCACAAGTTCTGAACAGCTTGTTTTCAATCTGTCATTGCACTTAATAACGTTGCTATCATCTGCTGTTTCAACCTGTTCATGCAGCAGGTTTCTGCATGAAGCAGGCGTGACGCCAGGGGAAGGTGCTCTAAAATCTTTGTGTTTATTATTATTATTCATGCAATCTAACACAACACCTTATAGTATATAAAACATAATTTTAATGCGCTCATGGGGATACAGTACTGTAGTAAATAAGCTTTCAAAAATAAATATTTTTTTCAGTAGAATAGTATCATATCCTCATCTTAACAGCCTGAACAAGGTTTTTAGAATTAAAATATATAGAAAGTGTAAACTTAACAATGTACAAATAAAGCAGCCCAACATGTAGCCTCCTGTGACAAATGAGGCACTTTTCCAACATTTGCATTACTAGTATACCTTGAAGCTTCTTTTACAGTATGCTTTGTATCTGTTAGGTATAGAACAGTCTAAATAAAACAGTCCACCAAAAAGCACACAATTAAAAAGAGTGGAATATAAAACTTAGTGGAATATAAAAATGAATCTTAGATTGGCCATCAGCAATGCATTGCTTAATGACTAGAGACAGTGCAGAAAAGGCTTTCAAGAGGTTTTCAAACAGCAAAACACTTGAAATCCCCCAGTGAAAACACATGTACATATGGAAAGAGCACCAAACTTTTCAAAAGCATCGCCAGGCGACAGACGCAGCTTTGGGACGCAGCCTCTTTTCCTCCTAGCCACGATGTGTATGTCTCTAAACCTCAGTGTACCGGATAACACGTGCCAATCTTATAGTGTGTCCTTTGCCCCTAAATATGTATGCATCTGTTTACAAGTCCGAAGGTTGTGTGTGTGTGTGTGTGTGTGTGTGTGTGTGTGTGTGTGTGTGTTTGCTTAGGCTTCCAAGTCTGCTCTCCTGCCTTAGACTGCTATATGTGTTCACACTGTATTCATGTCATTGCAGAAATGTACTGTATGCTTAGGTCGCTTGCTGCTCTATGTTTGTGTGTCTCCAGCGGTGCAGCTTGTAGTGATGCAGTAGTTCTTGGTGGCTCTTCTTTGGCCTGCTCTTCCTGAGTCCTGCAGATCTCGGGAGCTCTTCCTTAAAGTGGACTGCAGCTCCCAAGTCTCCTCTAGGTGGGGCTGCAGGTCTAAGGTCTTCTCTAGGTGGAGCTGCAGGTCTAAGGTCTCCTCTAGGTGGAGCTGCAGGTCTACGTTCTCCTCTAGAGAGAGCTGCAGGTCTACGTTCTCCTCTAGAGAGAGCTGCAGGTCTACGCTCTCCTCTGGATGGAGCTGCAGGCCTTTGTAGGTCTCCTCTGTGTGAAGATCTTGTGCTCCCTAAGAAGAAGCAACAACAACAAAAAAAGACCATGATACCTTCAAAGTCAACATAAAAAAAACATTATAACACAAGCAATCAGTTTGGAAGGCCCCCTCTAGTCCTACAAGTTCAAATCCAAAGGGCAAATTCTATTAGAAAGGATGGTGTTCAATTCGAATACAAATGTATTCCAAACGACAACACGTTGACATGAACATTGCTGTCTGGAAAGGTAGGCATTCTGATTGGCTGTACTAACTTGTTTCACATTGTGGACCCTCGTAGCCCCGGCACTGGCATCGGAAGCTCCCTCCTGATAGGACGCAGGTCCCGTCATTCATACACGGGTTAGGCTTACATAGGTTCACTGGCTTCTTCACCTCTGACAGAACGAGAGGGAAAACACCCAGTGAGAATCTGACATTAGCTAAACATACCGCGTACATTCAGTAATTTGTTGCGTCCATAATCAAGCTAGCCGCTAAATGTTGGACATCTGAGTAAGGCAAAGACCTGCACAGACTTCCAGAGGGGCAGGGGAAGGAACCGGGTTGGAAGGTGATGTTTTCTGGCTGGGGGTAGCACATGCATGGTAACTAGAGAGTGTCTATCCGTAGTGGCTAGGGGGACTTGGCTCACCTGAGCACAACATCTGCACCAGCACGTCCTCAAAGTACTTGAGGTCCTCGTAAAAGGGCACGCCGATCACGTGGTCCTCGCTGCCGGCCATCATCAGCAGCCTCTCCCGCTGCACGTCCCCGACGCCGATCACAAAGACGGGCACGCCGTCGTCCCGGAGCTTCTGCGCCGGCACCACGCCGTCCTCCCCGCCCGAGCCGTCTGTCACCACCACCACCGCCTTGTGGACGCCGGGCCGCGCCCCGCCCCTCGCCGTCAGCACCTCCGAGCGGACATGGAGCAGGGCGGTCCCGGTGGAGGCGGTCCCGCCCACAAAGCGGGCCTCGGCCACGGCGGTGAGCACGGCGGAGCCCGTGTCGTGGGCGTCCAGGGCGAAGACGGTGGCGGGCCGTCGGCCGTACGCCACCAGCGCCACCTGGGCCACGTCGCGGTTCACGTCAAACTGCACGC
>JAPMUY010000830.1:147500-162726 GCA_026901105.3 Galaxias olidus
ACCCCAAGGCCATGTTTCGGTGACATTTCCCTTTTCCTCTCTGGAAATGGTTTCAGATGGTACTTGGGTTAGAAATTACAATCAAATGACCCTGACCAGAGTCAGTTGACAAGGCCTTAAGGACGGATGGGGAGGGCGGGTGCTGGCTCCTAAATCCAACAGTGGTGAGATTAACACTGACTGTGATGTTGACTTGAGTTAAACCTGATTTAGAAGTCTGTGAACTTGAATACCTTGACTAAAATCAGCCTTTATTACCCAAAAGGGTGTGTGAAGTTCAAAACAGGGCAAAACAGAGGCAGAACATGAGCACAGAACACATCACTGAGAGTTACCACCTGTGCCCTGGGGGCCTCAGAATGAGCCCCCTCATCTTTTCCTACTGACAAACTACCTGACAAACCAGAAAACACCCTCCATAATGAAAGCATAGGGGCCTCAAGGAACTGTTTAATCGTGCGCTTTGGGGCCCTCTCTACGACGTAAAGCTATTTCACCCCAAAGCTGCAAGATTTATGACACATGCATAACGTCAAACATGTAAAACATGAGGAAGAGCATACAAGCAGAAAGTCTCTTTAGTGCAACCATCGTGTGTCAGCTGGGGAAGACCACTGAGGGATTAAGGAATGGGACCTCAACTATGAACACCAGAAGGGATTCGAATCTATCCTATGAATTGAGGACTAAACAGACATACTTAGACACTGGAACATGCCATATGGGCTTGTTACAAAGGGGGAAAAAATTTATATGTTCAGTGTGTCTGTTTTTTTTCCAAAAGTTCAAAGACTTAATAGTAAAAACCTTGGACAACGCTAAAGCTGTAATTTTAGAGAACGCCTCAGCTGCCTCTCCCTCAGGGCAAATACTATTGGGTCGGTGCGGGATACAATAAGGGTAAGTTACAGAAAACTAAATGTATTCGGATACAAGTCTATACTTCAGTAAGGACAGGAAATAACAGAAACAAAACCACTTAGAAATAGTATTTACCATGTAGCCCTTCAAAAAGGACAAGATCTTAACAGTTAAACCTCCTAACTTGGAATCCTGAGGGGACTAATGGACGGTTGGCAAGGCCCTGAAGAACACACACACACACACACACACACACACACACACACACACACACACACACATCAAATTGCATCCACACATAAAGACACAAACATGCAACACACACACGCTCCAAAAACACCTCGTTTTTTTGTATTATCTGTTGTAAAGAACTCTATGAACCTACCTTGAATGAGCAGCAATGGGAGAAGCAGAGAGAGCTGGCTGGCAGTGTGCATGATGGGGAGTCTGAAAGGATAAACAACAATGAGCTGGTGGAGCTGGTCCAGGGAACAATGTGAAAGAGAGGGCCATGGAGGGGGAGGAGCGGAGGGGAGAGCAAGGCAGGGAGAGAGTGGGGAATAATCAGTGGAATAGTTAGTGGAGCCTCTTTCCTATTCAAAGACAAACGACGTTCCCAGAGGCTGGCGCATCCAAAACAACCCTACTCCATTCTCAGCTGTGAGTAAGCCTGACCGAAGAGGGACTCGTTTAACGAGGGTTAGGTCATCGGGCAGCTTTTCCACAGACACACGTTCACACACACACACACACACACACACACACACACACACACACACACACACACACACACACACACACACACACACACCGACATTGATTGACAACCTTGTGGTTGGTCCTGACATACAAAGAGATGGACACAGGGGGGGGGGCATAGTGAGGACAGTGGGGACCCTGACGGGACGTTTGATCCCCCTCTCCAAAAATAGCAGTGCTCTGTTGAGAAGGCACACAGTGGGGTGGATATGGTGTGGTCTTGGATATCGGCCATGGCACAGACTGGATGGAATGTAGACAATGGCCACTGAGCGTGCTGCTTAGCTGAGGGGACTATGGACCACCTGCACTGCACTGCATCAGGACTGTTTCCACAGGTCTGCAATCTGAGGGACATGGCAAGTTGTTCAGACCAGGTCTGTATATACACTGTTGAATCTACTTGGGCAGCACGGTGGATCAGTGGTTAGCACTGTTGCCTCACAGCAAGAAGGTCCTGGGTTCAAACCCCACCACCTCAGCCAAGGGCCTTTCTGTGTGGAGTTTGCATGTTCTCCCCGTGTTTGTGTGGGTTTCTTTTGGGTACTCCGGTTTCCTCCCACCTTAAAAAAACATGGCGCATCCTCCTACCAGTGCCCTGACGAGTCACTGCCAATTCAACTGCAGTCGGTCTGTAGTCGGTCTATGTGCAGTCGGTCTGCAGTCGGTCTATGTGCGTGAGCAAGTCTGTCGTAATATGTTGGGTGAGCAAGTCTGGTGAAAATTGGCTACTGTGGTATCACTCAGACTGAGTGTTGTGTTTGATAGCTGTCAGTCCATTCGTTGTTCTTTCTTTGGTATTAATTGGCGACTAATTTGTGTAAAGCGTTTTGAGTATCTAGAAAAGCGCTAAAACTAAATAAAATGAATTATTATTAATTACTTTCAATGTACATCATGACAACCATTCTTAATGGCTGGCTCAGCTATTTACTTGAAGAATATTAGTGCTACTGCTAGCACACATCAAACCCTTTGATCTCCTATAGATGACAGCTAGGAAATAGAAGCTTGTCTGAAGCATGGAGAGGCTGTCAGGCCACCGTGTTCTTTTGCGCTGGTTGAATGGGTTTCGGTTCCCCCTGTGGCTAGTGGGGAGCTCAAGGGAGTGGTGTGCATGCCATTCACTAGACGGCCATCAAGCTTTAATAACATTCTGGCTGGAGCAATCATTGACTTGTGTGGGAGAGGAGAGGAGAGGGGAGGGGAGGGGTGGGAAAAAGAAGGAGAACCGTCACAGTGAAGGAGGAGTCCTGACTGACTCTTGACTGAATCCCCACAGTACCCCATGATGAGCTGTCGCCTCTCAGAGACCTGTGGTGGTGTTTACATATTCCTAAAGGATTGGGGAGTGTTACGGAGCGCGCCAATTAGGCTACACTGAATGTCCATCTTAAAAGAGGTCAACAAAGTTCATCTATCTGTGTTGCAAAGGCAGCACAGCTATCTAACACAGCTCATCTATCTATAACAGCACAACTAGCTAACACAGCTCATCCATCTATAACAGCATCGCTAGCACAGCTCATCAATCTATAACAGCACAGCTATCTAACACAGCTCATCTATCTATATATAATCACAGCACAGCTAATACAGCTCCTCTATCTAGCACAGCTATCTAACACAGCTCATCTATCTATATATAATCATAGCACAGCTAACACATCCCATGAATCTATAACAGCACAGTTAACGCAGCTCATCTATCCATATATTCATAGCACAGCTATCTAACACAGCTCATCTATCTATAACAACACAGCTATCTAACACACCTCATCTATCTATAACAACACAGCTATCTAACACAGCTCATCTATCTATATATAATCATAGCACAGCTAACACATCCCATGAATCTATAACAGCACAGTTAACGCAGCTCATCTATTTATAACAGCTATCTAACACAGCTCATCTATTTATAACAGCACAGCTATCTGACACAGCTCATCTATTTATAACAGCACAGCTATCTGACACAGCTCATCTATTTATAACAGCACAGCTATCTGACACAGCTCATCTATTTATATATTCCCAACACAGCTATCTAACACAGCTCATCTATTTATAACAGCACAGCTATCTAACACAGCTCATCTATTTATAACAGCACAGCTATCTAACACAGCTCATCTATCTATAACAGCACAGCTATCTAACACAGCTCGTCTATCTATAACAACACAGCTATCTAACACATCTATATATCACCTATGTTATTTCTACAGTCTAGTAACAGAGTACAGAGAATCTGGAAGACACATTCAAGAAAAAACCCAGACCCAGGTCTTAGGTCCTTTTCTATCTGAAAGCTGTTGGATAAGATGATCCTAGCAGACCCCTAGATGGTTCTGACAGTTCAAAGGTCAAAGCCTCCAAGGTCAAGACCAGAAAATGTAATCACGGGACTGTTGAATAATGACAACTCATATGCAGCCAGTAATAGCCTTACCAGAAAGACAGTAAGATCTTTAAGTGACTGATTTAGAGCATACCAAAGACGCAGACACTCCTTTTCTGTACATATGCCCAAGTAAAAAAAAGTGTACTTTTTGTATTAAAAGTATACTACAGATTTCAAAAGCATGTTAAAAGTATACTTTTCTCTTCCAGCACTACCCAAAAGCACACTATAATGTTACTTTTTGTAAGTACATTTAAAATACATTTGACCTCAATTTGTATTTTAATACAGTTTCAATAAAGTATATTAGAATATAGCATACTTACAGTGAATTATTTGATAGTACACTTACAATACATTTGGTCTAAAATTTTTATTTTAATACACTTTGAATAAAGTATATTAAAATAGAGTATATTTAGTGAATTATTTGAAAGTAAACCTAAAATACATTTGGTCTAAAATTGTATTTTACTACACTTTGAATAAAGTATATTAAAATAGAGTATATTTACAGTGAATTATTTGAAAGTACTCTTAAAATACATTTGGTCTAAAATTTTATTTGATTACACTTTGAATAAAGTATATTAAAATAGAGTATATTTACAGTGAATTATTTGAAAGTACACTTAAAATACATTTGGTCTAAAAAAACAACTATATATGAAGTATATTAAAATAAAGCATACTTACAATTAAATATTTGAAAGTACACAATACTATTGATTTAAAGTTGTACTTTAGTATACTTAGACATTTTATAATTTTAAACATAATAGAAATACACTATTCATGTATTTTTTTCAATTGGTCATTTCAGTAAGTTACAGGCTCAAATCAATTACAGGGCTCAAATCATAGAACAGCATTTTGAAACAAAACAGTTCCAATGCTGGGTGTCCAATCACAAGCTCCGATTAGCTGGTGTTGCCAATTTAGTGACTTTGTCGCTAGATTTAGCGACTTTTCAGACCCTCCTAGCAACTTTTTTTCTAAAAACCGATTAGCGACAAATCTAGCGACTTATCAGACCCTCTGGGAAATATCAAGAAATGTACACAAATCTATTAAATTTGAATTTATTCCCATACAGCGCGGGTAGCTCTCTCTCTCTACACAGTGTGCAGGGAGCCTGGGAGTGTGTTTCAGGCAGGAGCAATAATATGTTTCAGGACCCCAGTTTCAGGACCCCAGTTATAGGACCCTAGTTGCCACAGGTGAAAAAAGTATACTTACATTGTACTAAATATACTAAGTATAGTGTACTTAAGTTGATCTAAATTCATCATCATCATCATCATCATCTTCATCCGCTTTGTCCGGGGTCGGGTCGCGGAGGTAGCAGTTCCAGCAGGTCATCCCAAACTTCCCTTTCCCGGGCCACATTAACCAGCTCTGACTGGGGGATTCCAAATTCATGCTATTTTGGAACAAATTATTACTACTTAAGTTGTACCTGATATACTTAAAGTGTAATAAAGATGCACTTCAATATATATTATTACAATTTAAGTAGTGTTGGTGTGCTAAATTGGAACAACTAATAGTACACTAAAAGTATGCTGAAGTACATCTTTTTTTGTAGGAAAAGCCTCATCCACAAAACAAAACCTGGATGCTAAGAAGTTGGATGCTGTAATTGGTATGTATAGGTTCTCTTTAATGTGAAAAATCTTAAGTCTATGTTTTTCCCTAAATATAAATACCCATTTTCTTTTTTTTGTTTTCAGAAACTGGAATGGGGAAATTCACTGGCACCTCTGTGTCTGAAATCAGGTCACGGATTACAAGGAAGTGCAACAACAAAGGTTACAGCAATTTCAATATACACAGGATAGGACATTATAATATCCATTATGCCATACTCCAAGATGAGCACATCAAAACACAATATTTTAGAATGGACTTAAGTTGAGAGCAGATAGCTCATTGGCGTTTTCAAGTGGGCACCCTCCATCCCGGATGTTTCGTTAATTTGAGCCCATGACACCTCCAGAAGGCTTAGAGGTGAGCAATGACATCTTAGAGCCACCCCCCTCTATATCCGCTCTCGGCATGGCCAGATATTAAGAGAAAATAAAAAGTTTATTAAACCGAGAGATATCCCTATACCTATCCCTATTACCTATTCTTGCAGGCTCTATCTGCAAGCTCTGCAGGGATACTTACCACCTGAAAAGAAGATAATCTTTCCTTACTCTTTTCCTGCAGGCTTGAAAAGCAAGAGGCTTACTAGTAGTCTTTTGAGAAATAATGATTGAATTGATCTTTTGTACAAGTTTCTTTGTTATTTTTCTGTAGACAATAATTTGTTCTGTATAAAACATGTTATATTGGAAATTAACATGGAAAAGAGAAGCATTGTTCTATTTTGCTTATTTTAACACCTTTTTCTAAAGTTGTGAATATATATGTTTCTGCTTTGTGTCATTAAAGCAGCTATTGGTAACTTAGCTAGGTATCAATACTTGTCTTTTGATTGCACATTGTAATGTCTATGGGAGAACGAAAAAATCCGGGTTCAGATTTCAGATTCGGTGGCATATTATTTTCACTAATGTGCTTAAATAACACTTAAAACATATTGTTAATACACTTGAAATACATTATGAAACATATTTCAAAGGTACTGTTTGTGTATTAAAAGCATACTTTAGTCATAATAGTAGTCATTTTATTTTAAATATGCAAAATATTGACTAGAAGTAACTTTGAAACTCACTGAAAGTGTACTAGAAGTAGATTATAGATGTAGTTTGAATATACTTTTACTATACTAAAAGACATCTTAGTGCATTTTTGAACATCTTTATTACACTAGTAACCACTTTAAAAGTCTGTGAAAGTGTACTAGAAGTAGATTACAGATATAGTTTAGATATACTTTTACTATGCTAATGTACCTCTTGCATTACAAAAAAGATGTACTTCAGCATACTTTTAGTGTACTATTAGTTGTTCAATTTAGCACACCAACACTACTTAATTTGCAATAAAACTATATTTAAGTGCATCTTTATTACACTAGTAACCACTTTAAAAGTCTATGAAAGTGTACTAGAAGTAGATTACAGATATACTTTTAATATGCTAATGTACATCTTGCAGTACAAATAAAGGTGTACTTCAGCATACTTTTAGTGTACTATTAGTTGTTCAATTTAGCACACCAACACTACTTAATTTGCAATAAAACTATTTAAGTGCACTAGTAACCACTTTAAAAGTCTATGAAAGTGTACTAGAAGTAGATTAATTATATAGTTTAAATATACTTTTACTATGCTAATGTACAAATCTTGCATTACAAAAAAAGATGTACTTCAGCATACTTTCAGTGTACTATTAGTTGTTCCAATTTAGCACACTAACACTACTTAAATTGTAATAAATGTATATTTAAGTGCATCTTTATTACACTTTAAATACACCGCTCAAAAAAATTAAAGGAACACTTTTTAATCAGAGTATTGCATCAAGTCAATAAAATTTCTGGGATACTGATCTGGTCAGTTAAGGAGCAGAGGGGGTTGTTAATCAGTTTCAGCTGCTTTGGTGTTAAAGAAATTAACAACAGGTGCACTAAAGGGGCAACAATGAGACGACCCCCAAAATAGGAATACTTTTCCAAGTGGAGGCCACTGACATTTTTTCCCTCCTCATCATTTCTGACTGTTTTTCACTAGTTTTGCATTTGGCTTGGGTCAGTGTCACTACTGGTAGCATGAGGCGATACCTGGACCCTACAGAGGTTGCACAGGCAGTCCAGCTCCTCCAGGATGGCACATCAATACGTGCCATTGCCAGAAGGTTTGCTGTGTCTCCCAGCACACTCTCAAGAGCATGGAGGGGATTCCAGGAGAAAGGCAGTTACTCTAGGAGAGCTGGACAGGGCCATAGAAGGTCCTTAACCCATCAGCAGGACCGGTATCTGCTCCTTTGTGCAAGGAGGAACAGGATGAGTACTGCCAGAGCCCTTCAAAATGACCTCCAGCAGGCCACTGTTGTGAATGTCTCTGACCAAACAATCAGAAACAGACTTCATGAGGGTGGCCTGAGGGCCCGATGTCCTCTAGTGGGCCCTGTGCTCACTGCCCGGCACTGTGGAGCTCGATTGGCATTTGTCATAGAACACCAGCATTGGCAGGGCTGCCACTGGCGCCATGTGCTTTTCACAGATGAGAGCAGATTCACCCTGAGTACATGTGACAGACGTGAAAGGGTCTGGAGAAGCCGTGGAGAACGTTGTGCTGCCTGTAACATCGTTCAGCATGACCGGTTTGGTGGTGGGTCAGTGATGGTCTGGGGAGGCATAGCCATGGAGGGACGCACAGACCTCTACAGGTTAGACAACGGCACCCTGACTGCCATTGGGTATCGGGATGAAATCCTTGGACCCATTGTCAGACCCTACGCTGGTGCAGTGGGTCTTGGGTTCCTCCTGGTGCACGACAATGCCCGGCCTCATGTGGCGAGAGTATATTGGCAGTTCCTGGAGGATGAAGGAATTGATACCATTGACTGGCCTCCACGCTTGCCTGACCTAAATCCAATAGAACACCTCTCAATAGAACACCTCACCTCAGTGATGCCCTGGTCCAGATCTGGGAGGAGATACCGCAGGACACCATCCGTCGTCTCATTAGGAGCATGCCCCGATGTTGTCAGGCATGCATACAAGCACGTGGGGGCAATACACAGTACTGAGTACCATTTTGGGTTGCTGCAATGGAATTTCAGCAAAATGGGCTAGCCTGCCGCATCATTTTTTCACTTTGAATTTCGGGGTGTCTTTGAATTCAGCCCTCTGTAGGTTGATAATTTTCATTACCATCTAACAATGTGGCATCCTTTCGTTCCTAACACATTACCCAGTCCATATCAGTATAAATATACAGCATGATTTTTTTCCCATTGAGATCTGATGTGTTTTCAAAGTGTTCCTTTAATTTTTTTGAGCAGTGTATATCAAGTACAACTTAAGTAGTAATAATTTGTTACAAAATAGTATGAATTTAGATCAACTTAAGATATACTAAAGTATATCCAGAAAAGTGTACTTTTTCTGTATTAAGTACACTATACTTAGTACAAAATAAGTACACTTTTTTTCACCTGGGTGCTCATCTGTCTTGCACCCAATAAAGTTGACGTTGAGCGATGTCTGTTCAATCTCATCAACATAGGCCAATGAGTTTGACCCCCATTTTTTCTGCTCTCCCATCTGTGAAGATCTGATGGAAAGAGAAAGAAGCAGTAAACTTAAGAACAGTTTGTCCCATTAAGGTGAGACTATGCACCTGGTTCACACACCAACTAACTTCCTAAGTAGTTTCCTAATTTCATGGCAACTCTCTTTAACTCGTATAGGGCCCGAATAAGTTGCTCCACCGATTACAGCAATGTTCCCCACTGTGTTTATGTGAATGACATTTTAAAACCAAATGTCTTTCCAAAGGGCTTACTGTATCTATCCTAAACATCTGACGTTATTAAGAGAACATCTGACAGCATTAAGAGCAGAGTAGATAGCGGTTTCTCAAAGAGAGATAAATCTAATGCCTGATTACTATTGACATGTTATTATCACTGATCGTCTAACTTGCACAGGATTTAAAGGGGGAATTCCGCCCTTTGGGAAATAAGATATGTTCCTACACTGTAAAAATTATTTGGCCTTTTAGTTAGTTCAACTTGTTTTAATAAGTTAGTTGTACTAAAATTAAGAAAACATTGAGTCAACTTGTTATTTCACATTTACTCAAGATCCATTGAATTAACATACTGAAGACGTCACCTGACTCTTGACCACGTGAAGTAATAGTCATCGTTACTGCTATCCTGATAGGCCATTGAGGTAATACATTTGCATATATCCCAGCAAGTTATTAAATGTAATATTAATGATAATACAATTTATTTGGATTGTGCCTTACTTTGCAAGAGTAATCTCAAAGTAATACAATCCCTGTTAAACATATATAGCAAATTATATAAGCCATATGAAAAATATATTTTTTGCAACTCTTACTCTGAACACAGTTTTCATTAATGACAGCTCTTGAAATTATCATTCAGGACAGAGGATAAACCAGCGGTTCATCGGGGCGTGGGCTATGGCGCGCGCATCTCATTCACCTGGGTTGAAATGGCGATATGAAAAGCAATTACATAGATAAATTGACGCTCCTAATGCGAGACGAAGTAGTAATGACGGCATGTTAAATGACCGGGATTACAACCCGACGTATCCGCAGGGGGCAACTAAATTGTGTTTCCCTGCTGTTATCCATTGTGAAGAGTAAGTAGTATGTTGACCCGACGTGTTTGCGTTAAGGTGCTGTATCGAGAAAATGAATTTATTCAACTTACAAATACATGTCAATATCATTAAATAATCAGTTTGCTGTATGTTTATTTCGTCAAATTGACTTTTCATAGTGAGTTGCATGAACTTAAATTGAAGTACATCAAACTAAAATAACGAAGTTGCCAGAACCTATACTCTTTGCTCATCTTACTCAAAATCTTAAGGCAGCCAGGTTACTCATAATTATAAGTTGAGCCAACTTTATTTCTTTTACAGTGTACTAGCCTCTTGTCAGACGAGATGATCGATATCAATGTTGTGATTGTACTCCAATAAAGAGTTATTTAGGTAAGTGGATAGGTAAATGTAGGAACACATCTTGTTTCTCAAAAGGTTGAACTATCCTTTTAATATTGTGAACACTTTTTTCACATCTCAACAGTTTGAAACCTGAGACAAAGGCTTTTGAAATACAACATGAAAAACTCAGAAGCTCACTTCACAGACATATCAAAGTCACATGTCGAGTGTATCTTTCCAGTTCCCCTATGAGCTCCCTGTATTTGTTGAGTCTAGGTGGTAACAAAGGCAGATGAGAGTATTTTCAGTCTGCCTCAAAGCTGTCAGCCTGCCAAGAGATAACATGATAACAGTCTCACCTGCTTTTGAGCATCTATACAGAAGTTACGGGGAAAGTACCAGTTACTGTAACATTTAAAAAGGAGTGTGCTTGAGCATTTACCCACCTGTATTTGGGAATGTGTGGTGTGTGGTGATGTTTGTGTTTGAGAGAGAGAGAGAGAGAGAGAGAGAGAGAGAGAGAGAGAGAGAGGGGGGGGGGGGGACAGCCTGGGCCTAGCAGGTCTGGAACCTGCCATCTGATTGGTTGCGTTCCAGGTGTGGGAGGAAGGATGCCAGCAAAAGGATGATCAGTGTGAGAGCATAGGGTACGATTGTAAAGAAGAGACATTGAACCAGAAAATCCTTTCCAATACACCAATGGTATCACTAATTCCTAATTATTTCCCAAAATGCCTAACACAGTAATTTGCTAAATTTTAACATTTCTAAATAGGCTCAAACGAAGCTATTTACAATGTTGTTTTAAGGTTTAGTTTATTGTTTAACAAATCACAACAACTTGGGATGGCAAAATAACTACTGTCCTGGATGTTTTAGTGTATGCGCTTTTGTGTTAGAGCACGCAAAGAGAAACAAGTTCATGGTCTGAAGATAGTAAAGTTGATCAACTCTGTAGTCTTTGGTCAGCTAGGTCATAGTTAACGTAAGGAGTGTTCGTGTGTGTGTGTGTGTGTGTGTGTGTGTGTGTGTGTCTGAGATAGACCAGTGCAGAGATCTCTGGTTTGAGAGGAGCCTCTTTGTCTGCGATAGGCATCTGAGCAGCCGACACAGGGGTGCCTCTGTGAGAGCCTCAGAAGGCTGTCTCAGAAGCAACGGCTGATAACCATCACTGGACTACTGCTCTATTTGCATGCTCAGTGGAGCATTTCAGGGGCCAGAGATTTCATTAAGGATCGTGATTAAGAGCTACTTAGATCACAGTCAGGCATTCACACATAAACACAAGGACACACACTTCAACAAGGGACTTTGATAGAATATAACTATGCTCTAAAACTTAAGGGATTTATTGAAAACATATGCACATTAGAGGTAAATAGTCTTTTAAATTACCAAAAAAAAGTGTTGTGGAGTGATGTGTGCGGTACTAAATACTCCTTTGATAATTAGTTGTAATGTATCCTGCAAAAATGGTTGTGGTTTGTGAGTATGTGTGTCCAAGTGTGGCTGGTATGCTGACCTGTGCATGCCTGCCAGACTTTCTAATGATACAGATGGTTAATTTGGGACTTGTGAGTGGGCACTTTCACCCGCATCTAAAATTATTTCAACAATTGAAGTCAACAATTGCAGTGAAAAACTGTTTTTAAGTATTGACAGAAAAATAAATCGTTTCTGACAAGAAACGATTTTATTTTTCTGTCAACTCACCCAAAACAGTTTTTTCACTGCAATTGTTGACACTCAATTGTTGAGCTAATTTTAGATGGCAGTATAGTACTCACAAGTCCCAAATACTGTATCGTGCATTGGCGAGCATGCACAACTGAACACACGCCTACTCACAAACCACAACCATTTTACGCGTTATTACAACTAATTATCAAAGGAGTATTTAGTACCGCTTACATCACTCCACAACACTTTTTTGGTAATTTAAAGATATTTACACTTCTAATAACCATATATTTTCAATAAATCCCTTAAGTTTTTTAGAGCATAGTTATTCTATCAAAAGTCCCTTGTTGAAGTGTGGTGTCCTTGTGTTTTATATTGTGAATGCTGACTATGATGTAGCTGTAATCACGGTCCTTAATATGCAACACAAATGCTTCCACTGAAATACATTACCTAGAGCAGTAGTCCAATGATGGTGCTTCTGAGACCTTCTGGAGAAACACAGAGGCACCCCAAACTGCTCAACTACTCTGAACAAAAATTTCTCAAACCAGAAATGCACTGGTCTATCTCAGACATGCACTGCACACACACACACACACACAGCACTCTTGATGACTTCTTTGACTACAGAGTTTATCAACTTACTATCTGCAGATTATGGGCTAACAAATAAAGATAATATATATACCAAAGCATTAAAACATCAGGACAGTAGTTATTTTGCCATCTATTGTTGTATTTATTAAATAATAAACTAAACCTTAAAACAACATTATAAATAGCTAAGTTTGAAATTTATTTAGAAATATTAAAATTTAACCAAATTATTGTTAAGCATTTTGGCGAAAATTAAAGGTAGTGATACCATTGGTGCTGTTAGAGGATTTTCTGGTTCAATGTCTCTTCTTGTACCTATGCTCTCACACTGATCATCACATCGCACCTGGAAATGCAACAGAGGCAGTTCCAGGCCTCTTGGAAGCAGGCCCTCTCTGCATATATAGGCACAGGCATCACCACACACCCTGCATTCCCAAATACAGGTGGAGAAATAGATGTACACTCACTTTTAAATGTTACAGTAACTGGTACTTTCCCCGTAACTCTGTATAGATGCTCAAAGCAGATTGAGACTGTTATCATGTTATCTCTTAATAGGCAGCACTGAGGCAGACTGAAAATGCCACGCTGTTACCACTACAAACTCCAACAAACTACAGGAATTTCATAGAGACAGAAGACTACTTCATTACGATATGTCTGAGTGAATACAGGGATGTTGCTATTTCAAAGCCTTTGTCTCCAGGATTTCAAACGAGATGTGAAAAGTGTTCACAATATTAAAGGATAGTTCAACAGGGAAACAAGATGTGTTCCTACGATTTACTCCACTTACCTAAATAACTGTTGGGCTGCAATCACAACATTGATATCGATCATCTCGTCTGACAAATTACTAGTACACTATAAAAAGAAATAAAGTTGGCTCAATAATTATGAATTAACCTGGAGTGCCTGCAATTTTAGTAGAATGGCAAATGCAGATGCGCTGATATTTTGGATTTTATGGCTACTTCAATTTAAGTTAAATCCTATGAAAAGTCAATTTGACGGAATTAATACAACGCAGAAACTTGATTATTTAAAGATATTGACATGTATTTTGTAAGTTGGAATAAATTCTACAACGCAAGCGCAAACACGTTGGAGTCAATACTTACTCTTCACAATGGATAACTGGAAACACAATTTAATCCCGGTCATTCTTTAGCTTGATACTTCGTCGCACATTAGGAACGTCAACATATCTATGTAATTACTTTCATATCATTTCAACTTAGGTAGTGGATGCGCGCCTGCTCCCTTGTTTTAGTTTACTGCTCTAGTGGCAAATTCAAGAGCTGTCATTAATGAAACTGTGTTCAAGTATTAGAGTTGCAAAAAATATATTTTTCATATGGCTTATATAATTTGCTATATATGTTTAACGAGATTGTATTACTTTGAATTACTCTGCAAAAGTAGGCACAATCCAAATAAATTTTAGTATCATTAATAATTACATTTAATAACTATACTGCATGGAATATATGCAAATGTATTACCTCAATGGCCTATCAGGATAGCAATAGCGATGACTATTACTTCACGTGGTCAAAGTCAGGTGACGTCTTCATTGAATTCAAAGGTTGCTTGAGTAAACTTGAATGTCTACGTTGCATTGTTTGCTTGATCAATTGCTTGAAATAACAAGTTGGCTTTCAATGTTTCTTAATTTTATTAAAAACAAGTTGATAACTTTAAAGGCAAAATATAATTTTTACAGTGTAGGAACATATCTTATTTCTCCTGAGACAATCGCAATATAGTAATCAGGCATTAGATTTATCTCTCTTTGAAAACCTGCTCTTATTTTAATAACAATCAGGTGTTTAGGATAGATACAATAAACCCTTTGAAAGACATTTAGTTTTAAATGTCATTCACATAAACACAGTGAGAACATTGCTATATCAGTGAATTGCTCGAGCCCTATACGAGTGAAGAAATTTGCCGAAAATTAGGGAAACTTACTTAGGAGTTAGTTGATGTGTGGGCCAGGTGCATAGTCCCACCCCTTTAATAGGACAAACTGTTCTTAAGTTTGCAAATACTCTCTTTTTCCATGAATAACTTCACAGATAGAGCAGAAAAATAGGGTCAAACTCGACAATATATTTGATAGTAACGAGACATAGCTCAACGTCAACTGTGGGTAAAGACAGATAATTTTAGGTGAAAAAAAGTGTACTTATTTTGTACTAAATATAGTGTACTTAATACAGAAAAGTACACTTTTACTTTTAGTATATCTTAAGTTGATCTAAATTCATAACAAATTATTACACCATTGTGTT